>JAMKCH010036603.1:0-136121 GCA_023653785.1 Ophioderma brevispina | reverse complement strand
TGGACATAATGAAAAGGACCCTTACTGAACACTTCCCACGAGTTTAAAACCTTTGGATGTCTACATTCTGTAAAAACAGGAAGAAGTTCGGGGGGGGTGGTGCATTTTGTGGCCCATTTCTGTAACAGAAAAGCAAGGTGTTCACATCCCGACGAATTTACAGTGATCTAGCATGTTTTGCGACACACTTCAAAAGCATTCAGACCAGGATTCAGGCATTGTACTTTAGCTTTTCATTAAATATTGATCTGGCCATGAAACTGGATTAGCCGGGATAGCACATATACAATAGCAATGGTCTGTAAGTGATGACAACAATGCTTTTTCAAGTTTGCAGTAATGTCAGCATCCTTGTTCCAGAAATTGCCACAACTGCCACCCCCCCCCGACACTCTTCCTGTTTATTAACAGAATAGTAACATGTGGGGAAATCTAATTAATGTCTTTGGTTTAATTCTTTTCATATACAATTTTGACACCAATGTTTTTCCAATGCAGAAACTTTCATGGAGAATCTGAAAATCATGTGTGTCATGTTTTCAAAATGTGTTTCTTGGTGTTTATAAGTGGAAAATTTGTACAGGGGGTACACGATAAAAGCGTTTCAATTTTTTAAAATTTATACCATATGTTCTGCTGATCATAAGGTTTCTAAAAATGTATAGTTTGCCATATTTACGAACTATTATTTTAGTACAATGGCTCCAGAATGTTTCAGGTCATTATTTATCGAATGGGTCCGTTTTGTTTAAACTTGTTTTAATCGTTCATTGGGCATACTAAATAAGAAATGTATATAGATTCTGTGTTTCACCTTCCACGTTCGACTTTTACAGATATGATTAATGGTCTCCATAGACCCTGTGTAAACGGCCATATTTGCCCTCTTAATTTATCAAACGTCATTGACAACGCGACTCTTTATATTTTCGGCTTCTTACAGTAAGACGAACAATTTGCACCATTTTTAAAACCGATGAATCCGAAGTTTTACCCCCCGTGTTACCTTGGACCCTTTTACTATATACCCCCAGGTAAGCAAACTATGACCTTTCTTGTAAGCTTGAAAGGTACTGAACATGATGGTATACTTTAAAACACTTTTGTGACACTTTTATCTTTTGACCTTGTATAACCTTCCCCCTAGAAAAAAAAAACAAAATACATCCAAGAACACATTTAAAAAATGACACCCTGCTTTTTTGAATCCTCATACAATTTTGATTTAGAAAAACCTTGGTTTGTCTCCAAAGATTGTATATGAATTTTCACAAAAATACAAGTTCCACATGTACTAGAATTCAAATCCGAAATTGTTTTTCAAACCCTTTGAAGTGTATTCGAAGGGTCATTTTCATTACGTCAATTTTTTTTTCATGCCATTATCTTCTCCTTTAAATTATTTTCTTATAGGCCCACGCCCTTGCAGCTGTTGGAGTCTCTAGCCTGTTGTGTGACCTTTCGTGTGAGCGCACACAAAGGGTTGGCTGTGTCTACCTGAGGTACTGCTGAAAGTACAATTCTCTACAATGATGATCGATCTTATGAGTAAGGCACATTCAATACAAAACATACATGCCTGTCCTCTTGACATTTCACCTCATTCTCATTCTAGAGTTTCCATTTAAACCGTTAAGGGTTAACGTCAGGAAAGAGCAGACTGCCGTCAATGTGGTCTCGCACCATACAGCGAGCCGTTTGAAACTTATGCAGGGGCGGCTCCCAGATTTAAAAACGGCCAAATTACCGGGGGGGGGGGGCTGAAGGCTGAAACATGTCTCAGATGGGCTGATTTTACAAGATTTTGCAGAATTACCCGGAGGGCGTGCGCCCCCTTTGCCCCCTCCCTAAGATCCGCGCCTGTTTTATTTGATTGATGATGTCTGTCTCTGTGATCCGTCCATCCATCCACGGTTTGTGTATAACCTCTTTGGATGTTCAATGGCTGGTGCGACACAAGGGATGTTTCAGATATTTTAAGTCAAAGGAACCTAGTCATATGTGGGGTCCTTCGGGGGTCATTGTGTAAAACAACACATAAATGAAATGGACTTTAACCAAATGCTCGAACTGTCCTTAAGGAGAGTAGTCATCTTGAGTTAACAAATTTGGTGATACTAATTTAATTATAAAGGTACATGTGAAAAATAATCTAATTATAATCTAAAGGTTTTTTTGAAGAATACGACTTCCAGGAATGAATGGGTACTGGGTATTCCATAGAATGATCCTAAGGAAGTAGTCTTATGAGGTGTTCATTGATAAGAGGTTGAAGTCATCTGGGATCATTTGCAGATCATATTTTGAACAAAAAAAAATTCTGAGATTGATACTAAGCTCAATTACTTCATCAGAAATATATGTAAATTCGTGCCACCGAAAAAGTTTTTGGCTTTTCATTTTGAATCACTGGTAAAGGTTTTAAGTAATTTATTTTGTTGGGGTTTGGCCATGCTAGGTTATACAACATTTTAAGAGGTTAACCATCAGCTAAATTACATTAATGATTACAGACTAAAGGCCCCATCACCTCAAGTGTCGTAGAGACATGGTTTTATATGGAAAACAGCTACCCAGCAGAAGAACGCCCTCAAAGTTGGGCCGTGTTAATGCCATTTGTGACGAAGCCCAGCTGTTGGAGTGGGTGGCTGTAAACTCGCTAAAAATGTGCTCGGTACGAACTGAACTCCGTTTTTATTATAAATAAAGTCCCAGGAATGCAAATAGAATTGATGTGTTTTGGTTGTCAGTCTACAAGGAGGGACGAGAAAAGCATTCAATATTTTGGTTGAGACTGACAGAAAGTGGAAACTATTTATTTTCAGAGGCACTCGAACTTCCGGTGACCCCTGGTGTGAAACTATTCAATGGCACTGACTGAAATCCATATTTTTTTCACAATGATGTCACTGGTATGTATTCTTTTTTGTGGCCCTGCTTATTGGAATTGAATGCTCCGTTAAAATTTGGGTGTTATCGGGTCCCCCCCCCCCCCCCCCCCCTCATTTCCTGGGACCTTTAGTGCACAGCTGTAAATTATGTCTGATTATGCATTTGCTTTCATCGCTTTCTTGATTCACAGAATATGTACTTATTTAGGTTTCAAACAATTCACAGAATTACAGATTGGAGTTATATCTTTGGTATCTCCTTTGTCAAACATTCGGGTGCGATCTTTTGGGTAGTCCAATACGGCTTTGCATGAAAGTACCGAGGACAAAAAACTAAAACCCATTTGCGCACCTATTTCTATAACTTTTTTGTCCCGCCAACAACGTTCGGGACGGGGACTATAAAATTGGCTCCGTCCGTGTGTCCGTATGTCCCGTATGTCTGTGAGAAAAATGTTCACCTGGAATGTCTGTATAAAAATGTTAACCCTATGTGCTGATCGTTTGAACCAGTATATCGGACACACAAAATTCCTTCGCTACATGAAAGTCCATCCTGGCATGCCGTTTTTGCAATTTGAAAATGTGTGATACATGCTGGTTAGGTAGCAATGAGCTAATTAAATAGGCGTATACTGTATCGCAAAACGGTACTCGAAACCAAAATTCCTTCGCTACCTTAATAGTCCGTCATGGCATGCATCGTTTTTGCAATTTGAAAATGTGTGATACATGCGGGGTGTTAGGTATGCAAATGAGCTATTAAAGATGCGTAATAACGGTATCGCTAAAAAACGGTACATCGAACACAACAACAATTCCTTCGCTACATGATAGTCCGTCATGGAATGCATCGTTTTTGCAATTTGAAAGTATGTGATTTAGGCGGCTTGGTATACAAATGACGGCTAATTAAATATTGCGTATTGCTGTATCTCTTGAAACAGTAAATCGGGATAGGAAAAATTCCTTGGCTACAGAGACTACTTTGCTAGGAGGGAGGGGAAGGTGTGGGGAGGGGGTGGGGTGTTGGGGAGGGGGTGGGGTGTTGGAGAGGGAGTTAGGTGTTGGAGAGGGAGTGGGTTTGGGGAGGGGGTGGGGTGTTGCAGGGTGTTGGGAGGGGTTGGGTCTTGCGGGTGTTTGGGGCGATGTTTGGGTTTTGGGGTGTTGGGGAGGGGGTGGTGTGCGGAGGATGACGTTGTTGCGGGTGTTGGGGGAAGGGGATCCGTGTTTTATAGGGTATTGGAGTAGGGTGGGTTGTTGAGGTGTTAATTAGGGGGTGGGGTGTTGGCAGTGGTGTTGGGTATGATGGTGTGGTTGTTGGGGATGAGGGTGGGGTGTTGGGGAGTTGGTGGGGTGTTTGGAGGGGTGGCGTGTTGCGGGTATTGGGAGGGAGTGTTTGCTGGTTATTGGGAAGGGGGAGGGTGTTGAAGTTGCTTTATCGCATGTAGTGATCGCAACATTCGGCGGGACAGCTTTTACGCATCTCAGTAAATACGAGTTCGCCTGTTTACATCTGCAATGTTTCAATTCAATTCATTACGACGAATTTTAAAGAAAGAAGACCATATAAAGGACTTACTTACAATGGCTAAAATATACCCTTTCTTCTTTAAATGAATAAATCGATTTCCTTAAATTATCACCCAATTTGTGAAGCCCTTCTTTATGTTAGGTGACGATTTACTAGTCGGTCCATATTTCCAAAACTTGTGCCTCGAGTCAAAAGTTGGCAAAAACGTTTTTGTAGGTAATTTGAGGGTGCAGATTTCAAAAATTCTTGTTTGCCATACTCAAATTTTTTATTTTATAAGTTTAATACTAAATGTCCGGGGTGGTTTATAACCCGAATGCCTACACCATTCATCATACATGTATAGGTTCGTATGAGAAAGTTTCGCCCGACGGGGAATTTCCGAATTTTTTCCGAATCCGGTATTGGACATGCCAACTAGTTTATTCCATCAGGCATTTAATAATCCTCATGATTTACACGGAGGAATAACCGAAATTACCGATATCAATGTGACGTACTGCCAACGGCAATGATCCTTGGCATGGCCCTAAAACATCTGATAGTCCATAGAAAAATGACTAAACAGCTCATCATCTCATCACTATTCCGCCAAAAAGGATCCTTCACTTTGAGCGAGGAAGTTTCTTTCCCTAATTTTTTTTATGGATCCTAACAACGATGCTCGTTCATCCCCTGTTAATGTTGTAACAGTTTGCTTGTATCACCGATGGACACAAACGACCTCTAATCATATAGTCCTTCCAACTTAGGATCTGTTTGTTCATTTAACGGAGATGATTTGTTTATATCCACAGAAACTTGTCCTTATAGCAAATTCTGCTGAATTAATGTCCCCGGCGACATTAATTATAAAATCGTTCTGTTTACCCATAAGGACGCTGATTTGGTCTTAATCATTTCAGGTGAGGGCTAATATAAAAGCTTTTACACCATGCCAAAAATATCATGGTTTTGAAAAAAAATTGAGGGCGCACTAATTTTTTCAATGTGCCAGTTCTCTTTAACATTCACATTTTTTTCATCATCAAGATTTCGAATCAACAGGTTAATGTTGCCGTGCAGAACTCTTTCGCAGTGTCATATGGGCCTGTCCGCACTTCTACTTAGTAATTTCAAAATTGTACTGACGTTTTGGCATTTAAAAACGGTAAAAAACAGTTTCAATAATGTGAGTTTGTTTTTAAGATGAGATATTATTTTGCTTATGGTTTCTTTGACATCTAATCTAAATTGGTCCTTCCCACAAATTATTTTGGTTTTCCTGTCTTTTTTTCCGGAACTGTCACCCTCGTCCGAAAAAAAAACCCGGGGGGGGGGGGGTATTACCACCCCCTAAGGGATGATTTCGTCTAGTGTTGCACAAAAAAACGCCAAATGAATATGATCTATTTATGTAATTGTAAGTTCATCCTTTGCGGGTCATTTTTAGCGAAACAAATGGATCGGTACCCCCCCACACGTTCAGGGATGGTCAGAGTGTCCCGTCAAAGTCGGAAAAAAAAAACTCGAAGGCAGGGGGGGGTGGTTGGCCATCACCCCCCCTATACTTTACTGGTAAAATGCCAAAAAATGGTACCTTTATGTTAGTATGATGCTACATTAAGAAAATACTGACAAATTTGTATTTTTTTCTTATTTTGTAGACGTATAACATATGTATGCTTACTTTGGCACCCATCATTACCAAATAAATACCAATTTGCCTTGCGTGATGGCAAAAAAAAGTCGAAAAACCCTTGCTGTTGGCAAATTTGCGTAAAATAAGCTCTCAGTCTATGATGTCATTATGACGTAATATTGTTAAATGTAAATTGTTTGTACTTGATTTGAGAAAGGATATGTAACTGATACCAAACAAGGATGGTTTCTTTGTCGATTCATTATGAAAAAATCAGGGAGTGGTAACACCACCGGTCGTGAATGTAGTGGAAAAAACCCTGGTTAACGAGGGTTACGTAAAGTCCCGAATATCTCAAAAACATGTCAAACTTGAAAATAGGTAGTAGAAATTTGTGATACTATTTCAAAACAAAACTTCACGTGTTAATGCGAGAATAATTGTGTACTTCTAATGTGTACTCTAAGTTGCAGTCCTTTAATATTAAAAATCCAAAGTTCCTCATGATTCATGTCCTGTATACAGGTAGAAATGAACTTGACAGTGGACGTGTGACACAATTGAAGATGGATCTTTACGGGTGCGACATTGAAGAAATCAAGTTTGAAGGGCTAAAAAATACACGAAAAGGCAGCATCTCAAACTTTTGATGACCACAAAGCGTCTACAAAATCAAGTGTAAAATTAAATTGGCTCTATCAAAGAAGCATGGTTAGCTGAACACAATAACGATTTTATATCACCTTAAATCCCTAATGCCTTTTTTTTGCCGCGTTTCGAAATCACAAGCGACCCCCTGCCTTGGTTAGTGGGTAATTGCTCCTAGAATCTAACAAGACCAATAACGCTACCTCCCTTTTTTGCGGGGTTCGTCAGGTTGCTAGTCATTTGGTTCCCTAAGGATGTCAGGGATACGAAAAAGTTTTAGTTCTAGGCTGACGTAAACACACTTAGTAAAAATACCCGGTTTAGAGATAATGAGATTTCCCATGTCCAGACTGGGAACGACCTCGTGAAGAACATTCCGCGCCAATTGATTTTGTACAATTTGTAAGTACACCTTTTTGAACAAAATCCATCAAAGTTGTCGATTCCTACGACCTTAGGTGTTCAAACTGTCGACTCAACCTTATCATGTCGGTCGAGTGTCCAGTATATACGTAATATGTACGGAATAAATCCGTGACCTAAAAGACTAGGCTATTTGGTTATGGACCTCTACACATGGATAGCGGGCTGCGCACATGAATGGTCCGCCGAGTGAAACAACAGGAAAGTTTGTTTGTTTTACCTATACAATATGGGGAAACAATGCATACACGTGCTGGTGCATATATTCCACACAAGTTCTATTGTTTTGACAAGGTTTTTTGCATTGTTTTCCCGCCATATTGTATAGGTAAAAAACAACTTCCCTGATGTTTCACTCGCGACTCAGACCCGCTATCCTATGTGTAGAGGTCAGTGATTTGAAACAAATGACTGCACAATGGAAACCCATCATACTTTGGTGCAAATATACTTGTGTTAGTTTCATAATGAGTGCGTATGTTAATAATAGCGTTTGGAGCATGAGTCGAGTGTGTGTCTTGGGTTAAGAGGGCAAAAAAAAAAAAAAACACTCCGATACCTCACTTGAAGTGCACAGACTCATGTCCGACTCTATTTTATAATATTGACTACAGGTGTTCCTCGCGTAATTTGATCTGGTTATAATTCTTACGACTAACGTAGACGTTAAGGTTTAACGTCGACACCATAGTACCTACAATACATGAAAATCCCTGGTCATCCCGTTCCTTCTTCTATTTGTTCTATTGTATCTACCAATATGCTGTTGTAAGGTCCACCCCGGTTACCCCACTTGGGAGACAAACGGCAAACAACTAAATTACTCTTTCCAAATTGCCAGTTTGACAACCAACCATGTTTAAAATATGTTTATGAAGTATGTGCTTTCGAGTTGCTTTAGATCGTTGAAATGCTGTTTTAAATTTTACAGGAGGATTTGACAGTTGTGGCCTTCACGTGGGGATTTGTTAGGCTATACTCCATATCTCGTAAGCACTTAATAGTAGGCCATGCCGCGTACGGCAAGGCAAAGACTCTTGTTCAATAAAATACCTTTTTTTCGTTTAATTGATACACACCCTTTTTTCGTTTTGGGGTTTTCCTCTAAATAAGTAATAACACACTCCATATCTTTCAACCCATTCAATACAAAGACTACGACCTTCAGTGTATTTTTTTTCACACTACACATATCATACGGCATGGCTGAGCTTCTTGTGAAAGTTTCAAAGAGGGAAATATCTGGGTAAAATTTACTCTAGTAGCTCATGGTGGTTTTTGTATGCAATATAATGTACAGAGCTAAACTCTTCAGGAAACCACTAATTGAAGGTCCAGGACCAAACTATTTGGTTGGGGGGGGGGGAACATAATTCCCCCTGACGCGAAAATGCTGAAATGGCCCCCCCCCAAAACCCCCCGGGGCCACCCCCTTTTGGGTGTCCACGCCCCTTTGTCAGCGAATTACATTGACTGTATTTACAGAACAGTTGGACCTAGGAGGTTGCGAGGCCACTCAAAATGTGCGGAATGGCCACATTATGGTGGGGGGGTGGGTCCCGTATTTATTTTTTATATCCAAAAGTAAAGTTTTTAAGATAATTGTCAAAAACTATTTCACATATTGCGCACTATACATTATGAATGAATCCATAAGGTTTTCATGCCAAAATAGGAAGGGAGTTCACCAATCACCTGGATTTTGCTCTAACTCTCCTCAGGGATAATTTTTTTGGGTAGCTAAGGAGGTCCAAAAAAGAAAATTCCATATTCCTTTCCTGTTCTCAAATGGCAGCCGGCAAAAATTTGTGACTTTGAGGCAAAATTGGTTAATAATTAGGTGAAAACCGTTGCATTTTGTAGTGCTGTTATAACAGTGTATTTGCTCCGACAACCAATCAGTTAGGACGTTTGTATTGCATCAGAGCTATTGACCAATTTGATTTCAAACTGGGACCATAATCATTTTAAGTTACTCCTATCTTTTTGCATGGGGTGGGGGTTTCAAATGGCCCATCGTAGAGTGAAAATAATATGGGACATAGTTATGTGTTAAGTTAAAGTCCCTCAGCAGCAAATTTAAATGCTGCTGAAGGTCCTTTAAATGATTCTAAAACACTAACTGCATGCTTGTGACCAGAAACAGGCAAAATAAAGATCCCCGGTATGCATGAAAAAGTCCCTAACTTGAATTAGACGGCACGGGGAGGGCTGCGTGGTGTGATGCGACTTCTACCGTGTTATTTTTTCATTTTGTAGGGGCCTAATTGCAAGGGTAAAAACTGCTGAAGGATCTTTAAATATCTAAATGCACTACCTACATGCCGGTGTGAAAGCACATATAGTCCGGCGGATATTATACTCCGGCGGGCTATTGTTCCAAGCTCCTCCGGACTATTACTCCTAGGTACAGGGTTCCCACTGACAACTGCACCTATGAATGGTAGCCCTTCTTCAGTCATGTATTTGAGCCTGTTGTTTAGTAACCGGACTATTCCCCCAGCTGACTTAAAACTTCTACAACCGGTTCCAGGCAAAACTTTCATGACCCCTAAAGGTTGGGCCCCCTTTTTTGGCTCAAATGAAAAGTCGCTAAAATTACCCAATTTTTTACGCCGCACCAATGGCGTAGCCAATGGAGGAGGGGCAACCGCAAAAATGGGAAGGAAAAGTGGAAGATAAAAGAGAAAGACCTAGAGGGAAGAGACTACATTGGAAAGAAGAGAGACAACGATTTACTTATCGGGTAAGAAGAGCATGGGCCAAAGAGAGACGTAAAGTGGTGCCAAGACAAGAAAGCAGCCTTTTTTTACCCCCTGCAAATCGTCATTTTCTTTTTAGAAACCATTTTAATAAGCAGGTGCTACACAATTTGCAACTTATATAATAGGAGACATGGCACATCTATTACCTCTGCAAAAAAAATCAGAAAAATCATTGCGGGAATCTTGCCATATAGGTTACAAATGTCATGATTTAGATTGTTATAGCGCCCTCTATATGCCCATTCTCCATAGAAAGGACGTGTTAAACTAATTTTTATGAAAAATCCCTATTTGCCCATACCGAAGTAGTGGGGAAACGAGTCACGCGCCCCCGGCATTGAATTCACTGTATGTTTACCTTTTGGTGTCCCCCTACATTGTTGAACTAAGCCATTTAAGACACGTCACTAGTTCTTGATTTAATCCATGAGCTCCCATCTATAATTTTGACACCATATTTAATCAAGACCTGCATTATCGGCGGTAATTTTCAAAATTTTAAGTATATTTTATTATTGGAAAATTACCCTTTTTTATTGATTTTGCTTTTTTGATAGGGCCTATAACTCCAACTTTCGCCGCAAATAGTACAAACTATACTTTGGGGGGGGGGGGGGGAATCCCTATGATTAACCTATTAACTTTTTATACTTTTTCAACATGATTGGGATCAATTTTCAAAATTTGACCCCGTTTTAATTGAACCTTTACTCCCGAAAAACATTTCCCCACCCCCCTCGGGGATACTCTTTTTTGGTAAGTAGTGGACGACCTTTTACCTACCAAATTCGATTGAAACAGCTGTCTTTGAAAGTTTTTCAACTATTTGCTAAAAATAAGTTTACTTTGAGTTACTAGGTGTGTTCTTGGTGTAAATATTCATTAGTTAGACGAGAGTAAAGACTCTGTGTTACGGAATAAAGCTGTACAATCCTTGTAATCCTTTGATCTTCTCAAGAAGATTTCAATGCAGGGGATTCCATGCATCTTACATGAAGGATGAACAAACATGGCCTACCAACAGTGTACACGTTCCATGAACCATTTAAGTGTTTCGAAATTCGCAGCCATTTACTCTTGGCATATCTGAAACAAACAAATAATAGTTTCTATTAGTCGCAGACCTAAATATCAAAATTCCCATGCAATTGTAGAATGTTTTTGGTGAATACATATAGGGATCATGTTTCACATTTGGGTGTTCAACATTGGTGGTCCATGAATAACTTGATATACGACTCACCTGACAGTTATTCAGAATATTGCTGTTGAAATCCTTGACCTAAAAACGTACACTTTGTCACCAAACGTCTATCCTAGGTGTTGATACATTTTGCCTTTTTTGTTGCCATGTTGGCCACTAGTGGGGGGGGTTACTATGGAAACTTCCATTACTTTTGGGGATCCGTAAGCTACCGCGTTTTGTAAATCGTTTATTGATCTCCTTGAACCAGAAAATCTTTAATTGACACCACAATCATCTCCATAGGTTACAATATAAGTAGATGTGATTCATTGTGTCAATAAAATGCCAGCCCATCTTCTAAACGTTGGGTGGGGGCGGACATGCAAGCATTTTGACAGATTTGGGAATAGTGGTATTGAACTCCTTGACCATTAAAAAAAAACATTTTTAACACCAAAAAGTTTCTTCTTATGTGTTTTTTTGCCTTAAGATGCCTCCATTTTAAAAAATGGCGTCGTATGCAAATTGCCACCACTTTAATGAATTTTCTTCATGAACTCCACATCCCTACGGTCAATTTTTAGCTGTGATGACAAATTGTTATTATTCCGACCCCTCTGTATATACACTCTCCTGAAGTGGTTGTGTGCTGCAGCGAAAGACTTCAGGTGAGATGAATATCCTTGTATAGGCACCAGTGACATTCAAAACAGAACTGTCACCTTCTGAGCCTACTGTACCTGTTTTAGATGCACACGCCTAGTCTATCTCTTCTCTGTGAAGGCGCTTAATAGGGGAAATACCTTATGCAGTAATCTCTTTTGTCTATATGAGGGCTCTGGGCTTTGGCCCAGGCATACCAGTTTTCTTCCAGTAAAGCGGGAGCACGGACCTTGGTCAAACATGCATGTTCGTGTCCCACTACATCTAAGATTTGATCCCTTTGGTAGTTAGTATGGACCCTCTATAGTACTGGGGAATGTAAGTGCTGATGGTTTTGGTTTAGTATTTTTGAAGCTGCGAAAGCAATCCTCCTACAATCGCCCGAACTCTGTTAGTGTGTTTCGTCCGTCCCGTCCATCCGTGCGTTTACTGTCAACATTAACATGATGATCCATTATGCTCCTGTTTACGCTTTCCCGTTAATTTATTTCGAGTGCGCACTAACACGCTTATTTTCGCTCTTATCATTATAACAACTATCGTGTTGTGGACGCGGTTTCGGACCTACCGAGGTCAAAGTTCTCAAGAGAGGTGAATTCCGTCAACGTTTGTTGAAAAGTCAAGAAAAGCAAGAATTGGCAGAATCGGCAAAACGGAGAATGATCAGGCTAATCGGCAGAAAAGACTAGAAAAGTAAAATGGACGGAATATGCAGAAGAGCAGACTGGACCTGTGGCAAGAATCGGCATGAAAGCAGAATTCAAAATATGCAGAATACCCGGTTAAGCATAATATCAAAATACGGTAGGGGTGGAAACCTTGGTTTGGGTTCAACAAGTTCTTGGCAGTTTTTAAATTTTTCCCTTTGTAATATGGACCCCTGATTGTCAACAGTAAAAAATGCAGTGCAACGAAATACATTCATTCCTTTAAACATACAACTGCGGTGTTCTAGATTTATACATTTGCTAACATTATCAAAAAAGATAGGCGGTATGGGGCTTACTTGGCATCTACATGTTCAGAAAAGTAACCGATTATTAAAGTAAAGATATAAAAATCAGCAACAATTAAAACAACACACAACCACAAGCAAACAAAGTTTCATGTTCACAACTCAGGAAAAAATCCAACAATTTTACCGTTAAAAAAAAAAAACAATAAACATATAACCAAAAATTGCGGAAGAAGAAAAAAATCTAAATGACACGCTCTATATCTGCTAGTGCTAACTCTGCCTATCCTAAAGGTCCTTTCAATTTCCACGGCACTTCAAATTTGCTTACAGTCGTGCAGTTGGGAAATTGAATTGTCCTTTCATACTTCCACTATCCACATGGGTATTTGGACCCTTGTCGACTTTCCCCTGTCCCTTCCGGTTTCCTGTTTCTGCATTGCCATATAATCGACTCTTTCTGCTACAAATTGACGTCAACCCACGGCAATGCAAGTTAAAAAAACGAATTTAAAACTTTGTTGTAGTACGGCATTGGCATATATTCAAGGCAATTCACTTCTACTGCACTACATTGCAGTGGAAGCCTGAACGGACCTTTACTGCAATGTTCCACTTCCTCTGCACTCCTAATCTAACGACTTAATAACTAGGCAGTTTTCCAACCCAGTGCACTGCAGTTCAAGGGGTACATTTACTGTAATCGACAACAAATTAAGTGATTCACCCGAAAGAGTCCCATATTTGAAATTTGAAAACCGTAATAGCTTAAAATCAAAGGTTAAGTCTGTATAATTTTCATAAGTTATTTTTTACCACTGAAGATTGCCAAAAGGAAGAAAAGATCTTCAAAGATTTGACTCTATATGAATTACGTGTTTAGTAAGTTTCCGTTCGGACAGTAATGCTAAAAAATATCGGATTCTGGTGCTTATTATTTTGCTTCTGGGCTTATCAGGTGCAGGGTATGTTTTAGGGTACCGGGTACGTGTTAGCTTACAGACATGAATAAATCTGATTTTGAATGATGTTTTTCGATTTTCTGATTTAGCAAATCACCGATAGTGCCTATTTTAATTTGTTGCAGTACTTCATTGCGTTGCTGCACACTGCGAGTGATGTACAGTAACGATTTTGTAGACGCATTGCAATCGCACTACATGCAGTGAGAGTGCATACACGGACCTTAACCCTGCCCTTCAGTGGCGTAAATTTCCTTTTAACAGGGGGATGGGGTTCATTAAAATTTATTAATGCATATGTTTTACTGATTGCTCAGTACGTGTGCGCAAAACGCGCTAAAAATTACCATTTAGAACATAAAATCGTTAAATGTAATTGTAAGTAGAACAAAGTGCTCGCAAAGCGTAACTATTAGTGTAAAATATGAGATTATTTGGTCAAACTGGCGTTGACATTGGGGTGATCGTATTGACTACCCCTCTCATCAATATATATATATATATATTATATATATAATATATATATATATAGTTTCAGTACAAAGTTCGGAGGGCTACGTCGGCCGCTTGTCTTAAACTTACATAATCAAGGGTTGAGGACCCAAAGTCGGGTTTAGTCGCATGCCGTAAAAAGGCCAAGAGGCCAAAAGTTTTCCGCTATGTCGTATATAATCCTTGAACATAACAATAGGAAGTCAGAGAAAACCACATCCAAGAAATGATGGGTCTCTTACATCATTGCCTTGGGACCCACCTGGTCGAATACCGTTTCTTAATATACACAACACAGTTTTCTAATCCCCATGCAGACGAGTCCTGCGATTAAATGATTATGTAACTTTACAATACTTGCCGACGTAGCCCTTCGAACTGTGTACTGAAACTTTTTATGTTTAGCTACGCCTCCAGTCCTTTCCTCTACCAGTTGAGTACTGTTACCGACAGAAAGCGGGCATCTTTCCTCCTAACCCGTTCCTCACCCTTTTCCACTCCACCAGTATTTTTTCCGGCCTACTGTGCTTCTCAGATTTCAGCTTCGCGGACCTATCTTGTTCCGAGTGTGCGGCAGATCGCGTCAGTCACGCGTAATACACAGCGTCTCTACAACGCCTCTACTACGCTGTTTACCTTGGAATACGCTTTTGTCCTCCAGCATTTACTGACATCATTGTCATCGCAGGACTCGTCTGCCTGGTATAGAAAACGTGGTTTTTCTATATATGAAACGAGTCTTGGTGGCCCAGCACTGATGAAGAGCCCTCATTTCTGGGATGTTTCTACTGACTCCTATTTGTTTAGTTCAAGGATTGATATCCGACATATCGTTAAACTTTTGGCCTTTGGCCTTTTTACGGCATGGCGAACTACACCCGACGTTTGTCCCACTTGTTATTTTCACTTTACAATACAGCCGACGTAGCCCTTCGAACTTTTTACTAAACTATTTGTTATTGTTTAGCTACGACTCCGTCCTTTCCTCTACAGTGAGTACGTTCCCTCTGTCAGAGAACCGTCCGACATTGAACTCCACCAGTAATTTTTGTCCGGCCTACTGTTCTTCTCAAGATTTCAGCTTCGGCGATACCTACTTGTGTCCGAGTGTGCGGCAGATGACGCGTCAGTCCGGGGCGTAATACACGAGCATCTCTACAACGCATCTCTACCCTGTTTACTTGGAATACGCTTTTGTTATCAAGCATTTACTGCATCATTTCCTCGTCAGGATTCGTCTGCCTGGGATAGAAAACTGTGTTTTTCTATTCAGAAACGTGTCTTGGTGGGCCCCATGCACTGATGAAGAGCCCATCATTCGTGGATTTTTTCTACTGATCTCCTTTTGTTATGTTCAAGGATTCTATCCGACATAGCGTTAAACTTTTGGCCTTTGGCCTTTTTACGGCATGGCTACTACACCCGACTTTGGTCACTTGATTATTATATATTATATCTATATATAATATAATATATATATCTAGTTATATATATATCTATAATATCATATTTTGTTCCCTTTTGCTATTATGTCAAACATTTAACAATACATGCCGACGTAGCCGTCTTCGAACTATATATATATATATAATATAGTATAATATATAAATATATGCCCATATGCTTCCCTTTCTGCCTGCCCATTCTACTTTTCTGGCCATCTGTCCCTTCTGCTTCGCTGCTCAATCTGCTCATTCTGCCCATTTTGTTTGTTCTGTTCATTCTGCTCTATGTGCTCATTTCCGGCCCATGTTGTTCTGTGTCTCCCATATCTGCGTTTCTGCCTTTTACACTAACCGAAAAATAGCAAGATTCAACCATTGCACGCGGTAGTTTTGACAACACTCATGCTCCAGGAAGCAGGTCTCCCTCACTAACCTCAAGGGCATCTATTATTTGTTTTAAATCTTTTTTGGACTTAAATTTTTCCTTCTGACCTGAAAAATAATGAAAACTTTTATATTTTGGTTGACGAGGTTCAAACCCGAGAGACACTGTATAATGAGGTCAGCTACCTAAACCACAAGACCAGCGAGGATCGGTTGTGCCCGATTGCAATTCTAATCCTTGACAGGTTATCGCTACATCGCCGGCTAATCGAACCGCAATGCCCAAGGGTCCGAAAAAGGGGCAAAGAGGCCGCAAGCGGCCCCGCTGTCACTTCCAGCCCTTTGTTTACAATACAAAGAAGACGTAATTTGTTGGCAAGCTTTAAAAATTCTTACTCTTCCAACTACTTTTAGGACCTTTATCAACTAAGATTGCAATCATTTTGCTTGTTTTTGGTTGTGTAAGAATGATCGAGATATCCTAAATAAAACGAGTATATGGTATTCTTTTAGTGTTAGCAACTTTTATGAGAGTTTCTCAAACACTCTACATTAATACTTTGCTCGGCGAAGGCTATTAACATTCTTACTCTTTTAAATGGTTTTAGGACTTTGTGAGCAAGGTCATCCTGTCTACTTTGAACCTATAAAGCAGTTTGTGGACAGGCCCATCTGGCAAGCCAGAGGCGTCGTGACCCTTGGTGGGAGGGGCGTGGGTCGGCCTCGGCAGAATCAGAGCTGGCGTGGTCGTACAGGGGGCTTCCTTCACGGGATCGGAATGGCGCCATCGCACACTGCGTTGTGGAGAGCCACGGCCGTTGCCACGTCATGGATGACTGTGGGGTCTGCAAGTCCCCGGGGGGGATTCCGGGCCTGATCGGCCCTTGGATGAGGGGGCTGCAGTGGTTTAAAGCCGGATCTTTCACTGTGATTTTGGAATTGCACGAACGAACGAACGAGGAACTTTTTAGTCATGTTAGGTGATGAACTCCTGTGCTTTTCTTGGTTGTAATAATGAAGGAGATAGATATCCTCAAGAGATTATGGTTAATTGTAGGTGGTAATAACTTTCTGACGAAGCTAATATTGGCGTATGCGACGTGTATGCCTAAGGTGTGAGCTGCTGGGCTATTAATGGGGTCTTATTCAGGACTGCCATGTATGTAAAGGAAAGTAGCCTAAAGTCAATTTGGATAACATTATGTGACTTTAAGCGATTTTGTTAACATATAAAAATTGTATAATATTAGCGAAAACTTAGAACTTAGAAGAAATTTTGAAAGGAAACGTTAGCCATGGAGGTAGAAGGAAATTCGTGTTACTTAAAAGTGTTAGTGCTTAAGGACCAAGGCCATGCACTGTCGCAAACTAGTTTTTTAAACTAAAAATGTATAATCTGTTTTTAATGATATCAATTTAAAAAATTTAATTTTTAAACAACTTGCATATATCGAAATTAATTATAAGGAAACTAGCCGACTATCAGGGACTTGAAATAAAATCCCCTAAAAAGAATAGCAAAACAGAAAAGACTCAGTTTTCCCTGGGTTAGGTCTCTAGAGGGCTTATAAGTATGGAAGAATGGTAATATTTCTTTTTTTTATTGTTCGTAGCTTGTTGTGGTTGGTTGGCGCTACGCTATTGTTAGTCAGCAAGCACACATATAATGAATAGCTTCCGCTCTGGAACGGTTGCCACAACTTATGCTCCAGGAGCAGGAGTGGTGGTCAAAATCTCACACTGCCAACCAAATTACCATATTCACCAGCGATTCAACTTTGAAGTCGGCCATAATGGATTGCGGCTCAGTGGTTTCAAGCTGAAAATTAGCCGTCTTATGCTTTTTCGAAGCAACAAATTTACGATTTGATGAAGACTTGATGAGAAACGAAAGCGGTTGATCGGAGAGTAGTTCTGAGACACGATTGGGGGATTCAACGAAAATAGCCCGTATGTTTATGCGAAGCCATAAAAAGCACTGAACCGGTACAGATCGCCGTCGTTGCCTACAATGCCAGCTAATTCGTAACTTCTGAGAAAATGATTGATACATATTTAGCATTGAAGATTATAGCTTAGCGAATCATACAAAAATAGGCCCCCTACACAGGTCTTGCATTACATACCGGGGCAGCTTCAACGCAAGATGAATGGTTGTAAATTCCTGTAATTGTTACATGTACAAAGTCAAACACTCCGATCTTTTCACTACATGAAACTAGTCTTATCAAGCTTGGTACGGCGGGGTAGGAGGTGCGTACGAATGACGAGCAACATGAAAACTTCAGGGAAACTATATTTCTGTAATCTCGAAAGGTACTGAACAGATTGATACTTTAAAAACAACATTTCTACTCTTTATGTTACCTCTGTGTAAACCTTTCCCCCTAAAATTTTTTTGAAAAATGTTATTTCTGCATAAAAAGCATACCCATGATTTTTTGGAACCTTCATACAATTTTGATTTAGTAAAAACCTTGGTTGACAAGATTGTATATGAAATTTCACAAAACAAAAAAAATACAGTTTTCACATGTAACTACTATATCGATGCCAAGGTAGTTAGCGTCTAATTGTGGGTCACTTTTTCTTTCATAGGGGCCAATTTTAAGTTTACACATGGGTCACATTTAAAATACCCCAAAATATCATTTGAATGAATATATTGTTGATTGAGTCATAAGGAATTTCCAACTGTATAGTTTGTACCATCTATGTCCATTCGTTTTAGAGTTATTGGGTAAAGCGGCTAAAATTATATGAAAAAAGGGTTATTAATTTCCAATTTGTACAGGGTCAAGATCAGAAGTTGCCTCCAAATTGGTAAAAATTAAACACAATTGTTCATCTACTTAATGTGTCAAAGTAAGGAATGGGTTTGAGCATCTGGCAATGCATTAGTAAATGTATGTGGACAAAATAGGTATAGGGCAACATAATCCAATTGGCATGACCTCTTTGACATTTATCTCTGTAAGTAACATTTAACATAAACCATAAATATAATTTTTAGGAGTTCTCTTTCCTCGGGCAATAATTGGCAAGTGTTTAAAATCTATCAGAGATGTAACGCTGGATTGACCTTTTTACCGTTTTAGTCATTTTTTACCCTAATAAACTCCCAAAACCAATAGTCGATTTAAGTGGTACAAACTTACATTTTGGAATCCTTATGACTAGACGGACAATATGGGATAAATGTTTCAACATGTTGGAGTAGTTTAAAAGTTGACCCGTGTAAACTTAATTTGGCCCCTATTGAAAAAGTGACACCACCAATTTGAGACAATTAAAAGAGGGTCCATACTAACTACAAAGGTGTCAAACCTTGATGTAGGCGGGCTGAAGAATCCTTGAATAAAGACCCTACCTAAATTTTCCTGCTCGACAGGAGGTGCCCGACTGCATTACAGCATCCCAATTTCAACCACTGCCCTTGTTAGCAAATCCGTAAAGGTAGACCAACAGTCTCTCATTTATTTAATATTCGGTGAAAATTCTTGACGATTCATGTCTTTGATCACTGTTGTCTCTTTTGTAACATGCAAGACATGTGTCATCAGTGGCGTGAAATTTCTTGTTACATGGGGGGGCGGGGGGGGGTGGGGTTGATGAAAATTTATTGAACGAAATGTGGTTGATGAAAAGATCATACTTAGCACATTGTGCGCCACGTAAGCGCGCTAAAAATTTTGCAATTTAGAAGCTAAAAGCATTAAATATAATTGTAAAATTTCGAACAAAATGCGCAGCAAGCGCGCGGAAATTTACCATTTTTTAAAAACTATTATGGTTAAAATATTATGGTAAAATATGTTGGGACAAAACACAGAATGGGCATCAACATTGGGGTATGATCGTATGACCATCCCCCTCATCAAAATATTGTGGGTATATCCCCCACACCCCGGGAATTGACGCCTACATGTGTCATATAATCAGTTGTCCCATGTGATTGAGTGTCCTACCACCCATCTGTCCATTGTGTTCTCCATTGAGTGTTTTTCAATGCCATCAGTTGCTTCTCAGCACTGTACCCCAATGGCATCGTCAACACAGGTCCGTTATTCCGTACATGGATTGCGATGGTAGCTAGGACACTCTCTCATGGGGAACACTCCGTTTCTTAAACCGGCTCTGCCCGTCTGACCTCTAGCCATTTCATTTCAGAATTAGATGACGTTCTTTGTTTCATTTTCGTTTACACTATTCCATCTGGCTTTGTCTTTTTACTATTCATG
This sequence comes from Ophioderma brevispina, assembly GCA_023653785.1. NCBI lineage: Eukaryota > Metazoa > Echinodermata > Ophiuroidea > Amphilepidida > Ophiodermatidae > Ophioderma > Ophioderma brevispina. The sequence goes on along the minus strand of JAMKCH010036603.1, from coordinate 115,911 downwards.
CCTTTTCTGTAGAGTGTTGTGTGCTTACGTACATACTACAAATTTCTTATAAAGTGATCAAGGCGCTGTACGAAAAAAGGAAATAGTATCCACAAAGCCAAATACAAGCAACATAGTACAGATTTGCGATTTCAAGAGCTTCTTAAAATGGTGATGAGCCTTGCATTTCTTATATGCGTTGGTAATGCATTCCCTAACATGGGACTTGCAATTGAAAAAGCCTTTTCACCACTACAATTTTTGGACTTGGGTACCTCAAGACGAGCTTTATCGTCACAGATCTCGTAACAGGGCAATGGATAAGTGTTCTGTATGAGAGTACTTCAGTGCAAGGTACTGAGGACCAGAGTTTGTTTTAAGCATTTGTAACACTGTGAGGCATACTTGTAAAGTTAATGCGTTTTTTAATGGAGAGCCAGTGACAGTTTTTTGTTTCATGAGAGGCAGTGGCTATCGAGTCCGGAGGCCGAGAAAATAGGTTTAGCAGCACGATGTTTGAAGAGACTGGAGTCCCTGTCAGATCTTGTGTGTTGGCACCATATATACTTCCATTATAAACGTTGTTTATTTAGTCCATTATAAAAACTGCTGTTTAGATGGTACGCTTACTTCATACATTTTTTGACGAAGTGGTTCGCCTTTTCACAGTTGCAGGCCATATAGTGTCCCTGCTCCTGTATACAGAGCGCTGGTGGTGGTACATCTGCTTTACCGCCATGCTTCAGGGTATTTGGTGCAAGAGCTTCCAGGACTTTCAAATGTGGGAACTTGGGAAGTTATTGATGGTGAACTCCCATGTCAGAATTATTGTCTATCCAAAGCTTCATAAACCAACTCAGTTGAACATGCATGGACATGGTTGTTTTTAAATTTGTTTTGATGCTGAATATGGATCCCGATCCTGTCTGATTTTGTGTGATTTTAGACCCTTTTTTTACGTACCATAAAAGTGCCTGATCTTGAAAGTAAAAGCTTGAAAAGCACCCTTTTTACGTTAATTCTTGGACACGGATGATTACCCAGCATCTGGCTTTCCAAGCCTTGACATGTAAGAGCTGGCCAAGCGATGCCTAAAATACCTGCCCTTTACCTTAATTACACCGTTTCCACTGCTCTCAGAATGGCCTATTATGCAACTATTATACCCATCAGTATTAACCCTGTAAGCAAGTGTGAATGTGTATTATAATGAGTATGATATGAAATATTAGGCCATAACTTGAAATCACGTTAGGGGACCAAATCAATCTCAACCTGGGCTTTTCCGGGTATGCCCGGTTCCGGCGGTTCATTTAATCCGCCTCAATATTCTGATTCTTTTAATTCGATTAAGTAATTCAGCAAAGTCAAACTCAATGGAATTAATGAACCGCCCCGCAGGAACCGGGCAGAACCGGGAAAACGCCCCGCCAGTTGAGTATTGAATTCATCCCTTATACTTTTGTATTACGCGAGTAGTTAAGCGAGTGTTAAGGGGGGGGGCATCTATGTTTTCCAAATGGGAAAAACATTGAGTCGACTAGCTTAAGAACGGGGTTGTTCCGATTATGTGTATTGTGTTCTCTACTTTGATAGTGAGAGCCTGGCATGGCACATACACCCATCAATACCGTGGGAAACCAACTTGCGGTTTTGGATGGTAGACGAGCAATAATGCCATGTTGCAAAGCCCCATTCAATACTGTGATAATAAAAAAGTGGTTAACCACTAAAACGGCGGTTTTTTGTTTATATCTTGGGAATGAAATGGATCGAGGGCTCAAATTTCAGGACGAAAATGAGAAAAATTACGCCTTTCATCTGATATCAAATCGATACAACTTCGGGTAAATAAGGGGGGTCCCAAACGATGCGGAAACACGCCCCTTTAATTGCCGATTATATCCATGAAGGAAGTTTTAAACTTAAAGCTTTATTTGCTTTTAGTTTGAGGTCCAATTAGGACATTCCGTTCAAATTTGTTGCTCAATTGAAGCAAGCACGTCTCGCACGTTCGATGCACTTTTGTATACATTTGTATGTAAAAACGTGCTCACCCTGTGGATTTTAAGCAAATATATTTTTGTAATTAATGATCACGGTTATGACGTCTCGTAGACGTCTGAGATCAGAAGTACCTATCAAACAAAAAATAAATGAGCTGTGCACAAGTATCTAAAATTTTACACAGAGATTTTAAAGGGGCGTGTTCCGATCGATTTTGGGACCCCCCTGATTTACCGGAGAGTAGTATCGATTTTGATATCAGATGAAAGGCCGTATTTTTCCATTGTCGTCCTGAAAATTTGAGCCCTCGAATCCATTTCATTCCCAAGATATAAACAAAAAAACCGCCGTTTAGTGGTAACCACTTTTAATAGCAACAGATTATTGAATGGGCTTTGCAACGCATTATTGAGTTCTTCTACCATCAAAACCGCAAGTTGTTTCCACGGTATTCTTGATGGGGTGTGTATGGCAAGTGCCAGGCTTTCTCTATCAAGTAGAGAACACAATCACAAAATAGGAACAACACCTTTAATTGATTTGTAATTGGTTCAAGAAAGAATTTGGTATGTCAAAAAATTACATAAATCAAATTCCACAATTACACACCAATTTAACAGATGATACCTAATGTCCCAAGAATGGTCCAGTACTGTCCACAAGAAAGCGTTGCAGTTCAACGAAATGTCCTCACAGCGAAGACCCTAAAATGACAGTGCACAAGTTCATCCCAAAACTCCTCAGTTTATATTCCATGGGAATCTTAATCTCAGTCCTGAAGATTACTTTTGTCCAGCAGTTCAAGACGACAAGGCCATCGACGATAATAAATCCACAGTATATCCAGTCCAAGGTAATCACCACGATTTCTTCTTCCACAATTTGGAATCCTATTTTGATTCCCAGCACTTTTCGGCTTCAAAGATGACAGTAGGAATATGACAGCCAACTTGCCACAGGATATTCATATATCCTGACACTTTACAGGTCTGCTCCTCAAGGCAGAGTTAAAAAACGAGCATATCTTCTAGCTACGGTTATAACTAGTGGATGCTGGCAGAGAGTCCTTCCAGTGTTAGTATTTAACTACTCCAGATAGAGTCCCCTTTCTAACAATAATTCCATTACATCATTCTATGCTAAAACAAACTTACACTAGTGACCAATCGGATTCATAACCGAATTACATTCACTTCATATAATAACCTCTTTATGGGGGAATTCCAGATCTTGAATGTTTTGATCTTTTAAAGTATAAACAAGCTGACCAGTTACTAAGTTTACATCTTGGGGAATTCCCATTCCCCCTATTGTGCAATCAACAGGTGCAGCCTGCATAAACAACTCTAGGGAATCCCCTTTTCTCTCTTTTATAAGTAAACAAAAGACTTTTCCTGTGAGAAATTTTTTCAAATAAAATGCAGAAAATAATATTTTAATAAAATTTTGAGGGTATAATAAAATCACATATTAAAAAAAAAGCTTTTTCAAAATTAATTTTTTATTATTCAAACATTAAATAAATTCATCATGCATCAAACCAACTCGTTGCCTGGCAACATATCAAAAATTGGCTCCATGTTTTCTGCGCACTATACCATGCACCGTCTCCCCAAGTATGGTGTAAATGCAACGTACCGGTAAGCAGTTACGTTGGTTCCCGTGTTTATCCAATCAAGAGGCCCCTGTTCAGTTACCATGGCAACAAGATAAAATAAATTCCCATTTTTCAAAACTTTCCAACATGGGCTAACAATGATGAATACGACATGCATGTAATTATATTGGGTAAATTAACAAACTTGCCAGGTCGTAAGACGGTGCCAAAAACGGAGACCCCGCTTAATGTATCGTCAAACACGCGTCCAAGAAGGGAAATGTGTTTTTGTTAATATACTCACGGTGTGTGGGGCGCGTGTATCAGGAATTGTTGTCTAATTTTTGTTTTAGTTTTGTTTTGTTTTTCTTTTGCTGTTTTTCGGGATTGTTTTATTTAAAACTTTGTAAAAAGTAAAAAAAATAAAAAAAATATTGTTAATTTCTAATTTCCTATTGGAGCAAATTAATAGTTCGCAATGCAACCCTAAATATAAGAGCAAATCAGAGAAGCTTCTTTAATCGGAATGACGTTTGCGTTATGGACCGCTCTATTTTTTGAGTACGTACGCGGCCCAAATAAAAACGTTCATCACGGAGAAGATTCTTTTTTCTAAGCAAATACGAAATTCAGTCTATCTTTTGATGTTGTACTTTATAAGTCCAACCAAATCACCTTTTATTTCACGTTTTTGCATTGGCCAAAAACATCATGCCCCGCGTTCCAGTTTTGACGACGATATAAACGTTTTGCGGCGGCGCGGCGGCACAGCCACTATATCCTGTGCAAAAGGCATTCATGCTGTCAGCAAAAGAGCCACATCACCGACTACAATACATCCACCTGTTCTTGAATTCCAGAGCTGCGCAAACTGGTACAGGTGATCTATTATAATCTTGGTATTTCCACCGTGACAAGGGAGAATCTATTTTATGTTAATCGCCCAATGTTTGACGATCGTATTGCCCATAGGATCTAGGCGTCCTACATATTTTGAATTATTATTTATATCAGGCTTCCGAGTGGTGCAAAGATTTCTTTCTTTGTATTGTACAGTTTCGGTAAAAGTCCCCGGATGAAATACTATTCTTTTTATATTGTATCGCATCCGGCATTTTAGCGTATTGTTCCACTGGTTGCCTGGGGCTGGAGTTTTGATCATGTTTTGATCAAGACTCACCAGTTGGACTACAACAACACGTCTACGCAGTGTTGGTTTGATTCATTAATATAACCGAAGTTTTTGATGGCCAATTCCTGCTTCTAAGCGCCGACTTTCGAAACGTCTACCCGTATTATTTTTTGCTCGCTGTCGCGTATCAAGTTAGCGTGGCTGTGCTTTAACACAACAGTGGTCAAAGTTCTTTAGTCTTATCATTCCGCAATCAGTGGTGATGTAAGCTAAACGCCACGTTAATAATATGAGCTTCTATTCGGCCAGTATTATGTACCTTTAAGGTTGGGTTGCAAATATTTTCCAAATTGCAACTGATTCTAAAAACTGCAAATTGTCTTGAGATAACTAGTAAATGGATCAATATTGGTTATTCGCAAGTGAAATTTATATGTCTCATATTTGGAATATTAACATACGACAGACTGACAAACACCGAAAATACGATACGACTTTTGCACGTCAGATTTGACACTATAATACTTTCGCCTAACCATTCTAACGGTTTCCGAGGATACAAAAAAAATAGTAATCGGAGGGACGAGGCTGTGGATCACGAATGCCCTTTAAGATTTGCCTAGGCATACCTTGTTTTAGACATAACGTTAAAAAATCAAACAATCAATAAAGAAATCTATCTGCGGGAATGTTATTGTATTCATAATATTATGTCGTAGCCACCAGCACTGTCAATTCAGCATTATTGGTCAATACTCTATCTGCCAGAATTTTATTGCATATCATATATTATGTCGTAGCAACCAACACACTGTCAATGGTCCGCATTATGGTAGTGTTCTTTTGGTTAAAAGTTTTTAACAGGTTTATATCTACAAGGAAAAAAACAAAGGCCTGCTTTCAAGCAAACACTTCAAACCGTAATGGCTTCGACCGGACACGAGGTTCATTACAGAAAAGACATAGCCGTGTTAGTACTTAACGACTGGAGAGAATAGGCTGAACTTGAACAGCATTAGTGCCATGACAACTGCCTTTGGCATGTTGAGAGGTAAGCCGAAATGATATTTTAATCACGCAGGTTTTGTTGGAATCAAATAAATGGTTTAAATACTCTTTTCTCCGCAGTTCTTTCTGTTAAAGGACATCAATAGCCAACGGGCAATACAAAAGGTGGGTTTTCGAAAAAACCAAAACCTGAAACAACCGACCGCAGACCCTCCAAATCCATACCAAAGTGAATTCACTTCTGGGTCTGGTTGTTTCGAGGTCTGGTATTTCGAAACACCCGGGGGGTGTCTCGAAACTCGACCTCGTAAACAACGACCTCAGACCTCGAAACAATCAGACCCGGAAGTAAGTCACTTCCGGTCGAGGTCTGTTTGTTTCGAGGTCTGATGTTTCCGAAGACATCAAATCCCCGGGTGTTTCGAAACAGACCAGACCTCGAAACAACAACCTCAGACCAAAGGCAAGAATTTCACCCGAATGTGTGGATACTCTTCTACGCACAGAGAGCCGACTATGCCCCACATATGCCCTATTGGGGGCCCATGTGGATTTCAATTTGTGGGCAAGCGGGCAAATGGGGCTTTGGTATGCCAGGGTTTGTTATCAATATCAGACTGAGTCTGTATCGTATCTTAAATTGGTCTACTCTTGAGGGTCCAAAATGTGCGGGCAGAAGACGTATAAGTGGTGCACCGTATTGGGGTAGGTACTGCCTTTTGCTTGTCTGTCGACACGTTATTTGGTTAGAGGGAGCAGAACTGGAGCTAAGAATTTAATAATTTACAACACTGCCGACATTGCGAATGTTTTTTTTAATGCATAATTAAAAAATACCCCTTTTTTCATTTTTTCTGGGCGAATTATCATTCTTTTCTGATTTTGATAAAAAAAATCGAGTAAAAATATGCGGTAAGACCAATTTGTAAACAAAATTGCGTGATGTCTTCAGAGACAACATGTTTTCTTCCTGGCTTAATAAAGGGTTGAATTTATGATTATAATAACACCAGTAAGTGTTAATAATCGTTAACATTAAAGAAGATGGCGAATAAAATATAAAGTTTTCGTCTGATGGATTACCTTTCCCCAAACCAACCCCACCTGTACATTACTACTCGTCGATAAGAATTTGTGGTAAAAAAAAAACATTCTTATTGTCGAGAGCCAAACGAGGCACATTTTCGCTCATAACTCCAAACCAAATACAACATTGTAGCTTTCTTAAACTTTAATTATTGACCACTTCCGGTTAAATGTGTTGTTGCAACTACTACTCCTATCTACGTACTCGTCTACTTTTTATAATAAACTATCAATTTAACACGTTGAAGTTTATAAAAGGTGGGTTATCGCAACGCAATTAACACTTTTTTTAGAGTGGTGGAAGTTGGACAACAACCCCTATACCCTTTTTGAAATTCAAGCCGCAAGACCATTATTTTTAAGATAATATACAGTTTTCTTTTTCTTAAGCTTGATTCGAAATCATTTCCACAGACACTGGCGGATCCAGGGGTGTTTTGGGGGCGCGCGCCCCCGGTAATTTGGCCAAAATCTTGTAAAATCAGCCAAATTTGGATACCCTACCTACCTTCCCGCCCCCCGGTAATTTCGGCATTTTTCAGGGCGTGGGATCCGCCCATAAATTTTAGTTGGCATTAATAATCACGGCTGAATGCTACTAAAGATTTCATAGTGCTCATTGCACATTTCAATAGCATTTCATTCACCATTGTATGTGAGCAAATACCCCTCTTTCTTTTAGTATGATGTATGATACCCAGAAAGTCATGACAGCTGTTGTTAACATTGGCCCATCCACGGCTAACTGAACCGAGCCCATGGTAGATTAGCATGCCGATACCTCATAGTGAATATCCTATGGTATAAAACCTGGTTTTGGTTTAATAATGAAAGTCTCGATCTACGGCCTTTCAGCATGATTTTAAGAAGTTTTTTGTTAATTTTGCTGTTTAATGGGACTGTGTCCCCTTTAATGTATTCAAGCGTTTTGACACAAATAGATCCATGGGACGTGGACCAAATACGCAACTGTACTAACAAATTCATGTATCCACCATCTGGGGGTAAGGAAACCCAAGTGTAAATTTCATACCTAAATTATTATCGATCCACATAACTGTCTGTTCAGTCGCACAAAAACTTGTCACATTTTCTAAAAAATATATAAATTCACCTCAATTTTTTTTCCAATTATAGAGACCAATGGATCTGTATAGACTTCAGCAAAACCATGAGCTAAGATATTACAATGGACCGGGTATGTAGGGCCATTGTTATAGTCAGGGGTTACCTACCTTCCACATTCGGGTTGAGTAACGAAATAACCGTCCTCTTTCAAAATAACTAACCAGTGTACCTTATAATATAGGTCGTTTAACACAAATTTTCTTCTGAAAACGCGGCTACATTGATAGAAATGAAGTTAAGGCAATAAGTTTACGTTTTGGTTCTGCACAAAGTTTGTTAGGTCAAAGCTTGCCCATCAACATTCTCTCATGAATGTTTGTTCATGTTTCTTCCTTTTCTAATAAATGATATGAAAAAATAATGCCAAAGTTAAGTGAACACGCACTGTAGAAGCTCATATTTATTTATCTGTGAATGAGGTTAAGTATTTCCTCCTGAAAAGTACTCAGTCTCAATTGGAGAGGTGATTAACAGCTGAAATCTGCTTCAGCTGCTCAACAATATAACAATGGTCCTGCACTCCAATGAAAGGAATTTGCAGTGTTTTTCTACCCCATACGCGGTCCTGCTGATTTGAATATCTTTACTCCAGTGTTTTCTGAGTCTATGTTACCACTAGTCACTGAGATTGGGGAAATGAATTGTGAGTGACATTTTAATTCTTTTTCAAGAACTGTTGGCCATTTTATTTGTGGAACATACGATTATGATTTTAATAATAATTATGAATTTACACTTGGTTTTTTTCCCTCGTCCCCCGCGTATGGGACTACAAAACAACAGCATAGAAGACATGTGCCATCGAGACTAAACAGAAGCTTTGTGCATTTGATACATTGAAGTCGAAGTGTCTGTTTGGGAAGACTTGATTTCCGGACGCCGACAACGACAGATAGATAAGTAATATACTGATTGGGCATAGCGCAACAGCGAGCATTGATTGGTACAGTTAGAGATTCAGACCTTTGAGTAAAACGGGATATGATGGTGACGTACTACGTTTTAGGTAACAGCAGGCTATCTCCTTCTTTGCGTATCAGGCAGCAGCTAAATATGTTGTAGACGGCGGAGCCAGCGCACTCTTGATTGGTTGGGGTTTGAGAAGTTAATGTCCACCGGTTGAACGAAAGGTAGGGCATCGTTGAGAATGTGATCCGCATTCTGTGATGGAGACCACATTGCAGTCTGGAGATGGTCGCTCCTCCCATTGCTGCATATTTCTGTTGAAGCGGCCGATCACCTGTGCGAATCCGAGTTTAAGGAGAATCATTCCTTGCGTGGAAGATTGATGTCCATGTGGTAGTTTCTGTCATAGTGATAATGGTGAGTTTTTTTTTGGTCTGGTCTTGAGAATAGCAGGCTATGTGGAGACTTTGCCGCTGTGTGATGATGGCGAGTTTGGAAGGACAATAATGTCACCGAGCGCTGTATAGCCAGTCCACTACAACACAACATTTTTTGACATACTTGTTTGACATCTTTACAGAAATCCACATGCCATGGCAGTGGTCATAGTAGGTGCACTGGTAAATCTTTAGCAATTGCATGGACTGAAATGCTCAGCGAACAGGATGATGAAGGCACAAATAGGTTTTTCGAAGCGTGGAAGAAATTAAGAACAAACCTTGTAACTTTTTCCGTTACCTACAGTAGCAGCAATCAACGGTAAGTTTTTTTAATAATAATGTGTCAAGGCACAATTGACCTAAGAGTTAATGTCCATATACGCCTTCGGATATTGAAGGCGCCCCCAATTTTTCAAAATGTTGAGATTTTTTACACGGTTGCATTGGGTAAACTATCCCTGTGAATGGTTAAGTTCGAAAATGTCTATTTGTCGCAACGAAGTATTTGGTAATATCGTAGATCTCCTATAAATATTCAACATGGACGGACATAAACTTATCATGTCCATGCTCTGCCGCTAAGTACAATCTTGGGATCCCAATTCCTAATTCAAATAGGTGGGGGGGGCGGGGGGGTTATTTTTTATGACAAATACGCTTTTAGCATTCTCGTTCGCAGGTGTAAGTGTCCTAGACCCTTACCACATAACTTTGTCAAAAATATCAAATGTTGGGAAAATTTGGGCTCTCTTCAAAAATGTGCTGTTATTGCTTTAAATATTTGATTAAAATTAATTTCAATCAACAAAACAACGGAAGTGTTATCTAACTCCTCAATCGTTGACTTGGACCCGACAAACTCAGAGAATAAAGGTATGATTTTTTAAGTGGGTCGGGCTCTGTACGTCGTAATTCGAACGCCGGCGATATACGATTAATTTTTAAACGGAAGAACTCGGCCCGCAGGCGGAGAGCTTCCACGCAAAATAATATATATAGCGGTGTTCGATTCGCGTCGAAGACCACCATCACAAATCATACTTTATTCTCCCTCTTAAACAGCGTGATAAATTAAATGATATTTATACAAATCATATTTTAAAACTGAAATTTTCAACAAAAAAATATTGTTATTATGTTAAATTTTACCTGTTACCCACGAATCATAATCGTTCAGCCGGCCATTCTAAGTACGCCTTAAAAAAATCAGGCTTGCGCGGATTGATATCCATCATAATGGAGAGGGAACTATGGCGATGCGAAGTGAGTGTCATTATCAATTTCAAATTTAATTTAACACTACGGTCTTTATTTTCCCTAATAAGAACCACGGTTCCTCAGAGACTTTTGCAGTGAAGTGAGGGTAAGTAAAACTATGTGACATGACCCTCATGAAAATAATAAAAATAAAAAAACCTGAAATTGAACTGCTATCCGTGTGCAATTAGAGCCTGAATTGTTTTGGAAACTGGCAAACGTTGGGGGAAATACAGCTAATCCATGATCGCAAATGCAATTTTATATAGCGATTTGAAAACATTTCCCGCAGTCGACCTGAAAAAAAATAGTTTCCTGCGTTTTTTCTGTCGGCATTACAGGGGTCTGCTTTGGTATACTACCTTGCAACGTCGCACGAACCCAGTGCCTACAATCGCTTATTTTATTGGGTTTCTTTCGAATTGAACCCAGGCATCCGCCAATGAAATTGCTGACATTTTGCAAGCTGTTTAAAAATACACATGTAATATCGCCCTTCATTACTTAACAGGAGGTCAGTCACAGTGAGGTATATGTGGTGTCATAACTCCTTCAATTTATAATAGGCCCTACAAACTATTTTGGAATTCCCCCCCCCCCCCTTAACTTCATTGCTTTTAAATAGTTTGCAAAGTCCAGTGAGGTATAAATATCTTTGGTGTATAATCTCTCAAATTGATGTGGCCCTACAACTTATATATCTAAAGTATAGTTTATATGCTTACTCCAAAAGGTTCTGGCACAAATCTTTACCTCATTGTGACCATTGTACTTGACACCCATTTAAAGCATGAAGTTAGATATCTCTATGTATAACCTTTTATAGGGCCTACTCAAATATTGAAAGAGTTATGACACCAAACATATTCACAATTGTGACTTGACAATTGTTAAAGCAATAACTCCATGCTTTAAATGGGCTGACAAGTAAAACATTGGTAATATTTTGGTGTAATAACTCCTTTAATATTGGAGTAGGTAGGCCCTCACCCATTTACTCTCCCTCCCCTAGCATCTGTACAGCGTGGAACAACAGGGCCGCCGATTCCGTATCCGCATTGCCATTGGCCGCTTCTTAGACATGCGTACGTCATGGGACTCCCCACCCCAGCAGCCAAACGCTGTGTTAAATGCTTGCGATGTGGCTTGCACGAGAATTAAAAAAAAACAAACGGTATTCGCGGTACCTTGGTACTCGCTAAATCGACGAATCAGGTGTCCCGAAATTCCCTTATGTTTTAGAAACGGTTTCCTCACAAAAAAGAACACCCTTAGCTCACTAGTTTGAGTGCTGGCGTGTGGCAATGAAACTTGACAGCACAATCGAGATTGCGCCAGCTGAATAAGGTACGACAAATGCCTGTATGTATCGTATTTTTCACGTTTTTTCGTCTTTTTCAAAAATAAACCTATATTATCAACTAGTCACCTAACTAGACCATTTAGTTTAGGAATATTTTGGTGCGTAAATCTTTACGATAGCCCAAGTATTTTGCGCAAATTTTCCAGTGTACCCGCAATGTCAAAAATCCGAAACAACGCTATCTGACACTGTGTATGTGGAGTTTCCACGCTCAGGGCAATTACGATGCTGTTGATAACTCCCTAGCGCATTGAAATTAAAGGTCGCGGTGGCTCAAAATTACTTTCTGACCGTGATCAAACAATGGCGGCCGCTGTGTTGCCAAGACGACACGTAAATGGGGTGCCCTACAAACGTGTTTTGGCCGAGCAAGCCGTGCCGGTAGTGCCTATCTCTCTGTCCTGGCGTGTTGTTCAGACTTCGTCCTGTGTAATTTTTGCAGACGGGGTTCCACCGCCCACCTCCCTCACAAAAGATCTACCTTCCCATCATTGCATAATGTCGGTGTAAAGAAAGTGAGTATCCCCATGAGAGTGGTCCTAGCTACCATGTCAACATGTCCGAATACCGTGACAATTGGTAGACGAGTCTGATTTTGGGTATAGTGCAAAAGCAAATGATGCGTAGGCCTACAGTACTAAATAAAGAACACAATAGCTAGATGAGCGGTGGGACACAGTCACACGGACACTATGTTATGACCTGATACCTATTTACAACACAACCTGACCTGGGTGGAGTGAGTAAATGAAGTAAAGCGCCTTGGCAGTAGTGGGGCTCGAACACAGGGACCAACTTTTGGCCTGTGGGGGCTACACGTTCAATCCACTCTTACAGGGCCCCCAGTAAAATGAGATGAATAAGAACCTACTCCAACTTGGGACTTCTCATCCAATAACAGGCCCCAAAAAAGAATACACAACCTGTGACATCAATTAGTGAAACTTTTGATTTTCAACCAGTGTCATGAATAGATTCACACCAGTCACCTGTACTTTCTATTACTCCTGAAAATCAAGATACCCCAATGATGTCCTCACCAAACAAATATTGAATGCTTTCTGGTCCCTGCTTGTAAATTGACACAAACCACCAGTACCCCGTCCGAGAGGGGGGGAGGGGGGGGGGGTCAAAGTTGGTAATTGACCCCGGGCCCGGGGTCCTATGGGGGCCCTTACAAATAAAAGTTCAGCCCGTGCGGTTGTGACAAAAGTCCAGAGAGGGAGAAAAGGTGAGATAAGGGATGGAGGGAGAGATGGAGAGAGAGAGAGAGCTAATTGCGGATACATGGTTGGGCCCGTTCCCCTCCTGCGACAATGAGACCTACTTTTCGTTGAGAAAATCTCTGTAAACCCACGAATTTCCAATTTTTTTTTCCGGCGCACGTCGTGTTAATAAATTTATAGTGGCCGGGCCTTCGCGGTGTGAGAGAATTAGTGACCAAACAATACAAATTTTTGTTTCATAAACGGTTGGTTATAAAGCCTAAGGGACTACTTACTAATTTCAAATTGCTTTACAAATATACATGAGAAAATGTGAAAGTGAACATGGCAAGGGTTTCCGACGACTTCGTGCCGCACCCACCCCGGCCGCTTCCATATGACTCCCCCCCTGAACACTTTTAGTATGATTGAAAAAAAAAAAACGTTTATCATACCCTCTGTCTAAAAGTCACACTTACAAATTTCTTCTTTGTTTCTATCTACCAAATGTTCATGAGTGTTTTTGGAAAGGGAACATTGTCAGGCTCCGTCCCGCGCTTCTCGCGGGGGAGGGGCTCCCCCCTCCCTCACTCCACCCCTGAGCCGGTCCTCCGTAAACAACAAGATAATAATTTAAACAAAACAACCATTAAGTTGCAGAATCAAGTCAACTACATTTTAGAGCTCCCATTATAATAACCCCTTGCCGCGTCTGACCGCTTCGGGCAGCCACTGAATTTCAAAATCTCCCCCGGTAGCGGTTCTGGTAAACGAAGTTGGTAAAGAGGGCCCGTAAGGTCCAGGTTCCCCCGGTCCGCAATTTCTCGCGGCTGCCCTGCAACCACAAATTCTAGTTTGCATTTCCTGGGCACCTTTAAGATTTTTTTTTCCTTTTTTCTAAATATCCGGAAAATATTTCGTCTTGTTTTATGAACAAAATTTTTCCCAAATGTGGTCGACCACACTATACCCACACACATTGTTGTTCTTGGGCCATTTGGTACACATTTGCTTCTACTTTTATCCAAGCGCTGGCCCATTTAAACTTATTATCTTTTAAATTTAAAATCTGAAGAATTGCAACATGAATCGGGTCACCTACCTTCAATAATTAGTGGTGGGAGAGTGTGGCCTACCGGTTAGGGTACTTGCCTATGGCGCAAATTGTTTGGGATAACGAAGGGTCACTTCCCCGGGTTCGAATCTCGTTGGGTCACTTGCTGGATTTTCGGGGTACTCAATTCTTGATTTGACCTGTATACCGCTATTGATTACATCAGAACACCGCTCTCCTCCATGGTTTCACTTGGATTGGGCAAATGAATCATGTAAGCATCCCATCCTTCGGAAGGGGACGTTAAGCCGTTCGTCCCGTGGTACAGATAGTTCAAAACTGTACATGTACAAATCGCAGCCAGTATCGAATGAGATATAGGTGAAAACCCCTGACTTTCCCAATCCGCCCCACCTCAAACCGGGCCATGTTCAGAGCGTTCCGTTATCATGGATCCCGCGGCTTCCGGATCCTCTTTACACTCATTTGAATAAATCCGAACACCAACACGGGCCCACTACCACTGACTTTGGGATACGCTTAAGAGATATATTAGTTGTTAAGATTATTGTTTTTGCTAATGTACAAATCTTTAATTCAGCAGACTGACCGGAAAACACAAGCAAACCACGCCGAGTTGATTCCCAAGGTACCTGACCTTGTTTTTGGACCAGGTCTGTGACCTTGTAATTTTATTTTAATATAAATGAATACGAGTAAGGTTTTCATGTAATTGACACATTTGTTTATAAAGTTACGGATACCTTTAAAAGTTACCCTACAAAATACCTGGTATGGTCTTTAGCCTCTTATAATGTCCCTATCTGTTTGGGTATTTTATTTTATATGTGTACAATATATATTTATTCTTACAATGGCCTAGACGCATATTCATTATCGTTTTCGACGTTGTGCAAATGAGAATTATTGATATATTTTCCTTGTTCTTGAAAGGTGCCGTGCCGCGTTAAGTATAAAATCGTTCTGTTACCCAAAAGCGACTGTTTGGCTTAATAAATGATTTCAGGTGAGGGCTAATGTATATAAAAGCTTCATCACCAATGCAGAAAAATATAAATTTTGCAAAAAATCTCGAGTGCGCACTATTTTCAAATGGCAAGTGTCCTATTTAAATACTAAATAACGCAAGGCATGGCTAACTCACATTTTAGGGCTCTTTCGCCGGGAGGGTGCAATTTGTGGCATTTGTTTGTGATAACGGCGTCATGAGGACACGAGAGGAGGGATGTGCTTCAACGAAATACAGTTGAAAATGAGATTTCCCCACATTTTTATGAGATAATAAGGTGCGTTATAAGTTATCGATACACAGTGGCATATATATCGTATATACTTCTCACTGGTTCATTACCCTACCTCCAAATATTATATAAGGCCACGCATTTGCCGGAGGTGCATTTGTAGCCTTCTGTGCGATTACATAGTATGCGGACAGAGAAAGGATGGATATGTTTCCTGCAATACATCTGAAATTGAGATTATCCCCACATTTATATGAAATAGTCAGGTACGCATGGGTGGGTCATTTACCCAATTTTAACAGAAGCATGAAATACTTGGAATCTTGGGATAATGCAGATAGCCCCATCCCTTAAGTTGGTGAAACTATGTGAATGCAGATACTTCTAGAGTGTAGATACCTTTTTCTTTTTTTTTTTCGGAATGTAGGTCGTTCATGGTGGTATTGGTATTGTGAGGTGTGGTTGGAGGAGGTTGAGTTATCGTCCGATTGTTTTAATCCTGTCAGTAAACGCATTTGTCGATGGTACGAATTAATGCGGAGGGGATGTGTTGAGGATCAAAACTAAAAAGCCGGGCTATTAACAGCTGAAAGCTTAACTTGTTCGAACAGATTAAAGATGCTTTAAACCTCATGTACATGACTTTTTCGTATTGATTTATAAAGGATTCATACCAGAATTCATTGAATCAGATTGTCGTAAGTTTGAGACCGCTATCGATTCCTTTGTTTGTGTGCAATCAAAGAACGGATAAAGCGTCATGAACACCAAGCGGGTGAAGAGGAGGATTTATGCCACGTAGATATTGTAGTTGTTATGACTTACCCAAAACTCTAAATTACTATATAGATAAATGATTGGACCAATGGACAAATTCCTGAATTTTCTAATATTCCCTTTGACGTAAAGAACTTTGGTTAGTAATAATTACTATTCATATCATTTTCTTATGTTGATGCTTCAGAGTTTGTTCAGAGTTAGTGTTTTGGAATTTATGCAGTGCATTTGCCTTGTAAGCATTTGCTTCGTGAGAAAAGGACATTTTTTAATTATGGCCTTATCTGATCCAGGACCGTGCATCGAATTCTATTGTATTGATGGGAGTAACGCAACAACCTTCTCAGACAACTGGAATGTCGGACACTCCCGAAAACATTTAATGACTTACAAATAAAATCCGACTATAGTCACTGGAGGAGTAATGTGGGTGATTTGGGATTGATGCTTGTGTCTACTGAGAGTGTGTGGTTGGTGTGCTGATATTAGTAGAGTGTTGCAAAATATTCTTTTGTGCTTTTTTAATCCTGTTAATATTAGCTTAAATGATTTTGTAAAAAAGAACCATAGGATATGGAGCCAACATTGTGTTTAAATGATTTCAAAATTCTTTTGGTTATTATAGCCCACTAACTTTGTAGTGCTACTGCTATTTGAGCGTTCCTTAATATTATGTTGTATTATTATTATATATTGCCAATTTTTAGTGTTTGTACCTTGTAATTTGTACTCAATTCAGCCATTGGCTGCGATGTGCAATTGTTAAACTTGAATAATAATAAACCTTGAATATAATAATATAATATATTGGCACGTCACTGCCAGTTAAAGGCAGACTCAACGATTTCGAAATATAATTTTTTGTGTATCAATTAAAAATAGCCAACCAAAATAAATAAAATCACCAAAAATTCATATTTTGGTATTTTTGTGACTGACATGGATGTGCAAAAATAAACTGTGCAAGTTGGTTGGCTGAAATCCGTGTATTAAAGATAAGGCAGTAGTTTTTTATCTGATTCTTTAATTTCTATACGTGCGTATCAAAATTCCGACTTGCGATCAAAAAAGCCTTTCCCTGTGAATATCCCAGATTTATAAGCGATAAATCTTGTGCACCATTTCCTGTAGCAGTTTGACCTCAAATACAAGTATTATTGATATTGTTATTCCTGTAGCTGGTGTACACAAAATCAGCTGTTTTGTGTAGATTTTCAGACGTCATCGCTGTATGTGTATTTGCGGGAAACGGTATGACAATTTTCCCCCAAAATACCTTAAGTTACATAATGGTATAAAAAACATGTCAGACAATAATGAAAGGACCCTTACTGAAATCACTTCCACAAGTTTGAAAACAATTTGGATGTTTTACATTCTGTAAAAACAGTAAAAACAGGAAAGTTCCATAGGGGGAGGTGGCACCGGGGTGCGATGTTTAGCTCGATTATGTTTTGCTGATAAGGGAAAAGCGCTGATCCCGATCTGTTGCATCCTTGAAATGATGCTATATGGTTTATGGTATGGTTGGGCCACCGTGATCAGCGGCCATTTGTTAAAGCGCTTAAGGGCCAATAGCATAAGGCGCTATATGAATCTCTGCTATTATTATTATTATTATTATTGATGCAAATCAGAGAAGCACAATGAATTTCAGTACGCAGCAGAAATTGTAATTTTTATTGGAGTCCATCTAATAGTTTAAACAAAATACTAACGCATCAAGCTTACTCTAGAAATCTATTGATAAATGTTTATGAAAAAAAAGATAAGATACTTTCTTGATAATGCTAGATGAGTTAACACGTTGTGTTTCAATGGAAAATCATTTTGATACGCTAAGAGAATTAGATGAAAGATAACGTGTTGCTTGATAGAATAACATTCTATAATGTCAATGAACTGATAATTGAAACTAAGTAAAAAAACACTTTGCACGATATTATATAATGAAACGTGGCATGATAAGATGTAATATGTTAGGGGACAATGATGGTTGTGTACCGATGTTTTGTTCTATCATAACAATGTCAAGTTATGTGAAATGATTTTATAGAATTTAATAAATAAATAAATAAGAGGCATCAGCCGACTGAAAGAGAGAAAGATAAAAAAATAACATCAGCTTTTTTCACAGCGCACTCTAATCCCTGTAAAAAAGAATTAAATCGCAAATGTTCTCATTCTCAAAATAATTTCCAAAAATACCAGTGTTTTTAAAAAGGCTTTCAAATAATGTTCTCCGTCCTATGACTTTTTAAAAACCATGCAAAAAAAATTAACACATTCTAAACAGCATTTTTATGTTCTGGCCTTTTTTTAAACCGGACTTAAAGCAAAATCGCCGCAAGTTGAGAAGATTTGGTGTTTATTTTGCGAAGAGATTTAATAGCGGTTGATGCATTGAATGCCGGGATAGTAGACGAAATCGTTGATGAGCGGCATTTGCTGGAGAGCGCATGTCAACTCGCGCGAAAGGTTTAGGTAAGAGATCGAGCATACGGGATAGGAAGGTAACCCGCTTTATTGCCAAATATGTCATTAAATTTTAACTGGCTGCAATTAACACAAACAGGCGTTTCATCTGATGTAGTTGTAAAAGCTACCCTTTGATTACATAACAATTTTCATCCAATTCATGACTCGTGTATTGATCGCCATAAATGTTAAGCACAATAAAACGATCTCTACAAATCCTCTTGGAACCGACATGTAGGGCAAGAGAAACGCCCGACTCAGGAAAGATCGTACAAGGAACGACGACGAACACGGTTTTGTAATTTATAATGTACAAATAGTGAACTGACGCGAAAAATAGAATTAAAGTTAATAAAATGGAAATGTTTCTGTAACACAAAGAAAAAGAGGTGTGGTTGTAAACCTTTTGAGGTTTTTCCCCCCTCTCGCGCAGGCGCGTACCAGCCCTTACCTCCGGAGGGGCAGACTGCAAGAATGTGTCCCCATTTTTTTCCCTCGCTTCGCTCGCGCGGGTAGACCCATATTTTTTTCTAACGGTTCGACAATTCTGTGCGTCACAGCCACTTCGACCTGAGCACCTACACAACACATTTTTTCTCCTCCTTCCCCTTTCCTTATCTCTGAAAAAAGTCGAAAAAGGGAAATCGCTCGATCATCTGCTCAGTGTGAAAGCCTTATTAGTTTATAAAATCAACGAAATCTTCCACATTTAAGGAACTGTCAAAGGAACTTAGCCCATTTGGATTTTTTTTAGAACGACATGAAAGTTTAGTAAAAAGTCAACTTGAAAAGGTTTTGTAACTTGAAAACGAGCCACCTACTTCGTTATGACTGCTCAGGAGAATAGAGCTCTTTAAATCACGCTTCTCAAAAATTGACAGGCTCCGCCGTCTGACGCCCCATTTAAGGAACTGTCAGTAGGAACTAAGTCCATATGAATTTTAAAAAAATATTGAAAGAAAATGTCGAAGTCAAAAGTCAAATTTAAGGCCATCCTTGAAAACGCGCCATCTAACAACATATGAACTTCATCATGGAGATAGACTCTTAAAATACAGCTTTCCCGAAAAAAATTGACAGGGCTCCGCGTCTGACAGCCCCCGTTTAGGGAAAATGTCAGTGGGAACCAAGTCCACAACCAGGCACAAAAAATGCTAACGTAACAACTTTTGCATTATAGCAATATATGATGGAGCGCTATTCAACTCCCGTGTGTTGGTGTCCCAAAAAGTGTCCCCCAGACACAGTGTTCCAAAGAAGCGTTCTTATTTTGTAGGCCTATCCCTTTGCAACACTGGAGTTAATTTGTTCACACTTCTAAGAAACAGCATAGCACTATAGCAGTTAAATGGTAAATATGAAAATATTGCTTGCTGGTCCAACCGAAAGTCGGGGGAGAAAAACGAGTCAGAAACCATTGAACAGACTTTGTGGACTTTATAATTAATATTGTGGCCCTTTAATTCACTTTTGAAAAAAGACATTTATCTTTTTGCCTAACAAATGTGTCTTATTTTCTACTTGTATATGTTTTGATTTCAACAACACCATCATTCCATGACCCCTGAATGACTTTGACCACAAAATGACTCCTCCAAATCGTGACCACAAACCTCGTAGTTGGAGCTCTACCCACCACACCAAATTCATATATCCGGCGTATGTTAAAGGACGGCGCGAAACGGCATTGCCGGACAAAACCCACAAGCCAACAAAGTTGATTTTTTTTCAGTAATTAGACTTTGACCATATGGGGTCAAAGGTCACATAGGGCCACTAGAGGCACATGGGTCACCATATGCCATTCTGCGCATACCAGTAAAAAAGTCCTGGACCAGTGGTTCCTTTGTTGTCAAGTTTGTTGAGAAGGGTTTTAGTGACAAATGGGGTCAAAGGGCCTACGGTTAATTAGAGGGGCCACTCTATGTATACTCAATATGAGACTTGGATTCAGTGGTTCTTTTGACTACGTGTGAAGGTAAATCGGCTAAACAGTGAACATTTCACACTCCAGGAATTCCCACGGCAATGCCTTACAATGCTCTGTAATGTAGCAACGCTGATAACAATTCGTATAGAGTCTCTTTACAGCAATACATTGACGAGGGGCGGAAACAGGAAGAAGGAGCAGAAGAGAGGGTAGTATAAGGAAGGGGAGCAAAGAGACAACGGGGTAGGCCCCATCATTAGTCCCTTGTGGTTTTACGGGTTTTAAAAAATGTCTCTATTAATATTCGTATGTTTCAGGCCACTTTGAGGGAATATCGACCTCGATCAAAAATAGAGGATTACTACTGACAAATTTCCTGACTCTTGTTGAACCGACTTTTAGGATATTCCTAGTCAAATGTAAGGAATTTCTGCCAGATGCGTTCCAAAGATTTCCGCTTTAGTACGTGATATGCTTACCGCCATTATTTTCAATATTTTCCGCGTAACGAAGCGGGGACAATTAAAAAGGTAAAAGCGAATGTTAGGCAATCATTTAGTGGAGCACCGTCGACACAAAGTAATATCCATATCTAAAACCCGTCAAACGTAAGGCAAGTGTGTTTGTAGTCTCAACTCGCAATAGACGATGCACACCCTAGAATCGCGTGTAAGGGTTATTAAAATATTCCGAAGTATGACCACTGTTGTCGCAAGTGAATACCCTCTGTTGTTTATCATATTTATAGGATCGATATTTAATATATAGAAAAGTAATTATAAAGTGTCTTACTTGTCAAGGACCAACTTATAATTCAGAACTGAGACTTTCAACAGTTCCAAGGTGCCTAAAACGGTCAAACGTGGGAACCGCGTTTTAGAGGAACAGCCACGCTGGGCATGGTATGCATGTCGCTGCAATGTCATTCATGTCGAAGACAGCCAACAAGAACTTAAAATGACAACCAGATAAGGTTCTCAGCGTACACCAAAATATTTTTCAAACACCTCCAAAAATATAACCAATATCATAAACTAAAAAAATTCCAACTTGTCGTCGAACCAACAAAAACCCAACTACTTTTCATTCCTCCTATACCCGTAAACACTATGCATAGTCAGAGAACTAAATGACATAATGGAAAAAAGATTTGCCTTCAACAAAGGACATACCATGAATACCAAATTTGCTAAGGTACGGACTTGATATTTGCAGTTTTGACTCACTAAGTAGGCAAATTTGGGTATCCTTCGTACTTTTGCTGAATATTTTTGAGACTTGGTTGCCAAATACCGAATCAGTAAAACAACTCTTTTGTATCATCTCTAAGAGTCAGCGACCTTCATCCAGGGTTTATTTACACTAAATCTACTCATCAAATGAACTCGCACTTGTGTTTGATCTCAGTCCCTGGTAAGCCCTTGCATGCTTTGTAGATATAGTACAACGATCACATTTCATTTTCGCCAGAGAACCCAAAAAACCGCGTTTAATAAGTGCACACATAACAATAGCATTCAGTAAGATAGAAAGACGACAAGCACAGTATCAAATGATGTCCAAACTTAGATGAGACAAAAAGGTCAAAGTTACCCAAAACTGACTCCCGTCACTGAAATTTAAAAAAATCAAGCCCAACACCAGATTCCCCATGTGGTCTGACCCCACTTAGGCTGCTTTTTTTCAGAAATGCAAAGTAAAAAACGCCCGACTAGTCGAGAAAATACGAGCCTACATATTAAAACACGGAAACGGCCGCCTCGTAAAGCAATAACCCTCATTCCATGAATTGAATGGTTATATTTGAAAAACTACCAAAAGGATCCAACTAATTGTCCGACCATCCTCTGCGATCAATTTATAAAACAATATGCAAAATATTTTGGTCAAGTTCTGCTCTTGTCCACCATATCAAACTGAAAATATATACTACAATTGGGAAATGCTGCAGCACTTATGTGTAAACTTGACGTACGATTGCCTACCGGCCTTGGACATCGGTGACAGGGAACGCGTCAAAATAGAAGGTCCTCGGTGACATAGCATTAAAAGTGTGAATCTTTCAGTGAGAAACTGGTTAAAAGTTAACCACACTGGCCAATATATTGGCCTAGAATGACTACTGTAAATATATAAAGCATCTCCAAAAAGTGGTCTTTATGCAGACACTCGGCGCGTGCCATAATACATGACCCCCCGGGAGAAATCATCCAAGTAATTGCAAAGCCACACCACTTGTACCAAATGTGACTAAAAGTCAAAGTACCACAGAATCACTGTCTGTACGCCGTTTAAACACGCACAGCATATTTCGAGGTGTCCTACCACAAATATCTGTCGTTTTCGGTTTCTTAGATAAGCTTGCCAAAATTTCATCAGTTACATAATCGCCAAAGCAGGGTAAATATGGTATCACCACTATGGAAGCCATTTTCACACCATTGCTTAACATTTGACATCAGTGAAAGGAATATTTTAAGAATCAAATAATTCATTACAACTTATTATACAAAATTATCCGAACCTGTGAACCAAGGTATAGATACATGATATTAAAAACACATCAGTGATTCACCCAAAAGAGTCAAAAATATTTGAAATTTGCAGAATTAATCCTTAAAAGTTTAGGATCAGTCCCGGTAAAATCCTCATAAATTAACTCGTTCCAACGAAGACTGCCAGAAAGGAAGTGTAGTAGTGTCCGTACAAGACCGCAAAAACAGGTTTGCTTCTAGTCTTATTATTATGTGCAGTGGGTATGTTAGGTAACCTTATTTATTACAGACATGCAAATCTGATTTTGATGATTTTTTTTCGCTTTCTGATTTAGCAAATCACGTGATATGCCTTTAAGGTAGGTTCATTTGGCAATTTATCTTGGACTAAGTTGAGAATAGACGGTCATTTTATAAAACACTGCCCAATGGGTATTGTTCAAACATTTGTAATTCTTGAGATTTCTAGTTTTCTTTTACCTGCCAGCTGCCGAATTTGGCACTTTGTAACAATAGTTTCCATTAAGGTATTATACTGCTTCCCCAACTGGTCGCTATCTTGTAACCAACATCTCCAATATGCACAAAACATGCAATTAACAAAATGCAAGGGAGTCATGTAAACAGTTGGGTTTCAGGCGTATATACATACGCCATTTTTTGTCCGAATAAAATATAAGTCTCATTTTATAATTCATATTTAGGAACTTTATTTTGTTTACACCACACCATATAATTTTTAATGTAATTCCGTTCTGATATTTAGACGCCGTTTTCCTAATTTGCATCTAAAATATTCCTTCCTAATCAGAAAAGACTACATAAAATCATCAACAGACATGGTATTACAGTTTTAATAAAAATTGATCTAGTCTTATTTGAACAGTCCATTACCACATTTTACTTGTGATGAGGGTAAAACGAATCTACATCCCGACATAGAGCTTATATTAAATATCAGGAATTTTTTTTCTTTTTCACATCTGGAATAGGTTCGCAAACGTAATGTATCGACCAATCAATTCATATATATACTACTGGCTTCCTAGTCCCGCTCCATATCGTGGATCCTGGTGTCTCCTACCGGAAATATTTTTTTATTTTACCGAAATTCCTATCCCACAATGCACCAACGATGGACGAGTAGATCAAAATAAATAGGGCATATATAATTCTATGGTGTTTTGTGTCATACGGTCATTTTTTCTGTCATACCTTGTGCGAAACCGTTTGCTGTACATAGATTTTACCATAACGAGTACGCTTGATGCCTGTAAATGTTGCGCCACAAAATGTGCGCGTAGTTTAAAGGAGCGACTAAACCGCGAGCGTGCCATGAGTGATGCCATCTACTCGTACATCGTTTGTGCATTGGTGGATAGGAATTTCGGTAAAAATGATTCCGGTTAGGACACCCAGGATCCACGTTTTGGGTGATAGCAAATTCATTTTCTCCATTAATAAAATAATACTTTGTAAAGGCATTTTTAAAATGAGTCCAAAAAGATAAACATTTTTAAAAAAAAAAGATTTTATTTTGCAAATTATCACACAGGAAAATACTAAAAAAATAGTGTCAACCTTTACACAGACACAGCACAAATTTTAGAAGATGCAATAAAAGGCAACGCTTGAAATACATGTCGCTGCTAAATCCGATCCTAGTTCAGGGCCATAAGTAAAGACGATGGTTTTCGTGGGTCTCTCCGTGTATGTGCGTGTATATTTGTTTTCCGAGGATCAAACACAAAGGAAATTCTTTTGAACAATCGTCTCTGGAAGGTATTCTTGTCCTCTGAATTATAACAATGAACTTTATTCCGTATTTAGGTGTACACGACTCGAGGAACTGCGGTTTCCTTTGGTTTTTGTTTGCCTCGTATCCACAAGTCATTGTATTGGCTTTTGTGGTGGTGTCAGGAATTGTTCAGCTAGGTGCTTTATCCTGGGCCGCGTTTATCCATGAATACGGACGCTCCTAACATGGCCCGCTTTTGGTGTTCCTTGGAGGTGGTTTGGAAGTGTAAGATCAAAAATGGGGGGGGGGGGTTGGGTGGGTGTGGGGGGTTGTTGTTTTGGTTTGGGGGTTTGTGTTGGTGTGTGTGTAATGTGTAAAAACCATTGACAACTTACAACGAGTTTACAACTTAGAACATTAAATTATTAATCCGTCAATGTAATATCGCGGAGTATATTCTTGCTTCGTAGTTTCTCCCCATACAAGTCATTTTTCATTGTTTGCATCATACTCCGATCGATTCCGTTCTTCCCTGAAAAGAAGAGAAATAGTACAAGAAAATCTTTTTTGACCTTAAAAAAATTGCAACAGAAACAATTTTTGTATTATCATACTAAAGTGTCACAGAATAATGTGTCAAAAGTCTATAGAAAAATCAATAATGGGGAACATGTAAAAAATATGGGGTAGATTTTGTACATCAAAAATAAAAATGGTCTAATTGTTTTGAAACCTACACCAACTTGTTCATCTGGTCATAAGGATTTAAAAAAGGTATAGTTGGCTATATCTACGGTCATTAGTTTCAGGATTATAGACTCATAACGGTTCAAGGTCATCCTGGGGGAATTCTTTTAGAGTGCTCCGATTTTGACGAAACTAGTCTGAAATTGTTCGTCTGGTCATATTCTATAACAGAAAATGCATATTTGCCCTGCAATTGCCATTTAGTATGTAAATTTGATGGTAAGCATTAATGACCCCATAGGATATGTAGACCATTGTTACGTTTTGAACTCTAATTACGTGCCAAATGGTGCAACGAGTACAAATATTATATTCCCTGGTCCTGTGAGACTATATGAAGAATTTGGGACCATTTTGAAAAGAATTGGAGCATTCTGAAAATGTTACCCCATGATGACCTTGAACCTTTATTGCAACCCACAGATAGGGCAAACTATACCTTTTTTAATCCTTAGGATATGGCCAAAATGTTGGTAGAGATTTCAGTACAATTATACCTACTTCCCCCTGTACAAATCTTTTCCCCTTGCAAATACATGTTCTCTTATACTTCTAGACGTTTGATATGTCATTCTCTCATCATTTCTAAGTATAACAACTCCAAAATTGTTTCTGTTGCAGTTATTTTGAGGTCAAACCATTATTTTATTTTATTTTCTTGTTTCAACACCACTGATCGCATTAGTAAAACTAATTCACTAATGCAATTTTCTTATTCCTTTAGTAACAGTGTTGTTATCAATTTTTCCTTTTTTCAATTCACTATTGATACTAATTTCAGACTGGTGTTTATGACAACTACAATTTTCTTCCAAATTAGTTTGGCCACTTTTTTGCAAATATGAAGTTAAACAAGCCATGATTCTGGCAATAGTATAACTTTTAATTAAACATTATCGGTAACTACAATACCAAAATCTAATTTTAAAATAGCTTTTGAATATAAATTTCGACTTGCCCTTGTGGTAATAACTGTCTTGACAGAAAATGTCAACAAGCCTGTATGGATATGAGTAAAAGTTAAATTTTAATTTTAATTAGCCTACATCCATTGATAATTCAAAAGTAGATAGCGAATTTAGAATAATAATACATTTCGCGTTAATGATTAGCTATGTAGTAATCATTGAGTATGCTGAACTAGCCGTGCTGGCAATTGTACTGTAAATCTTTACCAGCCAAAATTGATTTTAAATCATTTCCGAAGCAAGGTTTGCTGTTTGCACTCACCAAGACTGTCATTTGCCAAAGTGCACGAATATTTGACTAAATCTTGTGACGGAACAACTGCATCAACAAGACCGCATTGAAAGGCTTCTTCAGCGGTAAAACGCTTCCCCCACAACACCATATCTCGTGTCACTTGTGGACTGGGTGATTTTAAACTGAAAAACCAAACAAAACATGCTTAATATAGTATAGTACCAGTTTTAAATTTAAATCCTCTTCAAAGTATTACTCGACGGCTACTTTGAGCAAGGTTCCCATGCACCACCTTAAAACTAAATTCTAACATGATTTTAAGCACAACTATATCATCATCTTCAAGAATTCCAATGTTATCAAAATCAAATATTGTCCCACGGGGTCCGTTTGGCGGCCATCTTGGATTAAGAGGAATTAACCGTACAGAGTGGTTCAATTTAGTTGAAAAGTATTTCAAATGATTCGTCTCATCATAAGGAATCAGAAAATCTATAGTTTGGCATATCTGTGATGTTCAGTTACAGAAATATGGGTGAAAATGTGATAAAGAACTTCAATGAACTTTTTACAGGTGGCCAAATTTTCAAAATGCTTCAATCTTGACAAACTTGGTGTCAAATTGTCGGTATGAGCATGAGCAATCTTGAAATGCACGGTTTCTACGATTACTGATCTTCCGTTTTGGTTTATTTTTAAGCGGCATGGGGGGGGGGGGCACATTTTCAGAAAATAAGACATTTCTTCAATTTGCTTGCAATGAATAGTCAGGCCATTGGAAGAATGATCTTAATTTACACATAAAAAAACATACCTAAAAGCAGATGTGGGACGTAATAAGAGGCTAAAGACACCCAAAAATTTGTAGGCTAGCTTTTAAATTTCCCGGTAACTTTATTCAACAATGTATCCTATTACATGAATAGCATAGACTCGTACTTATTGATATTAAAACCACAAAGGTCACAGACAGGTCATGCCGTGACAATCACTCTGGCGTGTGTTATCTTGTTTTATACGCCAATTTCCGCGTCGTATGCTGAATTAAATGTCGCCGGCGAGGGCTACATGTATATAAAAGCTTTTAACCATGCAAAAATATCAATTTTGACAAATCTAGAGGGCGCATATTTTTCAATGTGCCAGTGTCCCTTTAAAACAGGGAACGAGTTGGTCCCAATTCCCTACAAAGGTCAAATTTTACGACCTAACTAAACACCCAGATATGCAAACTATACTTTTCTGGATCGCTCAACCTCATACCCATACAACTTCACACCAATTTTGTCAAGATCCGGTGGGGGGCACTCATGTGTAAATGTTAGTAAGCACGCGCGTGAAATGACTTTCAAAAAATGACCCTAAGCTGGATTCCAAAAACCTCTTCACACCGGACCCCTAAACAAGGATTTCACCCAATCAAAATACCCAAACTAGGATCGGGATGAAATCTGCTACCCAAACAAGGATTTTACCCAATCAAAGATACCCTAAGCGCCGCCTAAGCGAGGACTCTGATGAAATATATAGGGCATACCCAAAAGAATTTGATAATGCTCAAAACACCCTAAATGAGTACTTGTATGAAAATATATTCCCTCATAAGGATCGCCATTGCAACTGGACCAAGGGAATCTTTACTTTGACCATTCTGGACCGAATAGCTTATTTGGGTTCGCAGGCAATTGCTACAACCATTGATACAGCAAACAACAGGAGCAAAACACCGGGAATCCATCTAAAAACAGCTTCAACCCTCCAGAGTGTTCCTTTCTTTTTAAAATCATAATTTTTGACCATTTTAAACCAAAATCTAAAATGAGGTCCAGACAATGCTCATCAATCATATGATACACAAGAGCCGAAAACCCGGGCCACCATCCCATAATCGTCTGGAAACCATCCAGGTACTCCACCTTTGTTTTTAACATTGACCATTTTGGAACAAAATAACCAATTGGTTTTCGGCAATGCTTCATTACCACTGAAATAGACAGAAACCGAAAACACCGGAAACCACACAAAAAGTCTAGAACCATCCAAAATCTACGTTTGTTTTAAAAATCGTTTATTGATCGACATTTTTTGACCAAAATAGCTGATTTTTGATCTATGGCCCAGATCGCTCAACTCTTGAAACCCAAAGAAGCCGAAACACCAGACCATCCAGAACCATCCCAAGTATCACTTTTGGGGTTGAAATCATTATTTTGACCATTATTTTGACCAATACCAATTACGAAATCATTGCTTTAATTGAAGAAGGATATTTTTTTAATTGATTTTATCGTTGACATCATTTTTCTACTGATTTATCATTGGTTTTATGACCTTTATGTTTTTATCATATTTTCTAATATTTTATATGACCCGCTGAATTCATTAGTAACGCAATAGCCAATAACAAAATCCGAAATCAGGAGTAACCAATGAGAAACGAGCTCACCAAACCCCAGCCCAAGTTGTGCACACACCTTTCTTCGGCCGGGGCCGTGGTTTACTCAAATGGGAAAGTGACGATGGCCTGGGAATATCCAGGGATATCATCGCGATAAAGATGCTTTATTGATGAATCTGTGATATCAAATCGGCTTTCAATTATAAAAATTTTCTGAGTTTGTGCTCGTATTTTTTTTTCACTTTTGTACATCTTGCGACAAATTTTAATGCTCGATGTATTGAATATCGCCGCGCAACTAACTCATCTGGTTAATACGTTACTTCCGGGTATAAATAGAACGCCGACGGTGCAGATGCCAACCTGTAAGATGGTAAAAAATACGGGCGACAAAAAGGGTTTGTAAATATGTAAAAACGCTTATTAAGCATAAGTAATGAAATTCACGTGACCGCTCAGTTGGACATTTTACAAGTAACACTAAGCGCGCGAGTGTCCCATTAAAAAACACCCTCTTCTGTGCTAAATCAGCTATTTTGAGACCCTAACGCGGATCCGCGCGGATCCGCATTTGCCTTTCAAAACACCCTAAATCTGCGTTTTCTTTCACGCGGGTGCTTACAGTATTATTTCAGTGCCCCCCCCCCCGGTCAAGATCCATGCATTTCGAAGTTTGGTCCCCTGCAATGACCAATCAAAAGTTCATGACCTTATCACATTTTTTTACCATATCCTCTGTAACTGAACATCAGAACTATGCCAAAGTATATATTTTCTGATTCCTTATTATGATACGAATCACTTGAGATACTTTTTACAAATCGAACCACTTTATATGACTGCTTTGTTTTAGGTATCCAAGATGGCCGGCCAACGGACCCCGTGGGGACAATATCTGATTTTGGTACATCAAATTTTTAGGAGATGTCGTAATATTCTAAAAATCATGTTAGAATTTAGTGGATCCATGTATCTACTAGACTTATACCTATTAATTGATTGAACTACATTACGTAGAAGAGGAAGAAATTCATCCTTTGAACCTATGACGCCACATATTAAAAAACCCTGCATATTGTACATTTTACTATAAGAATTATAGCGCTATGGTCTGTTGACCTTCCATGATGTCTATAGTGCCAGATACATTTTGCTTTAATTACGCAATAAATATCAAAGATGGTGCAACCAGTATATTTTGGCCTCCTGTACCACAAACGAACTAATCAAAGAGAATTTATCCCATTGGGGGACCTTGAACACTATTTTGCTCATCACGCAAGGCTAAAAACAATACCTTTATATCCCATCTCTTTATTCAAATAGGAAGCTATTATTATTAAAATTATGGTTTCCTCTCTTCAACTTTTAAATTTTTTTTCTAAAGATCCAGTTCTAAGTAAATTTATGCACGAAATTTCCTTCAATTTTAGGGAGGGGGGGGGCTTTTTTTGGGGGAACCCCTTAGAACCACCAGGTAGTTCGAACAACAATACTTTTAGTTTATTATGCAAATAGCGGGTGTAGGTTTCCAAAACTGTCCAATAGGGCAATCCATACATTTTATTGACAAAATTATACGTGTAAGCGTACATTGAATTGCATGAGGGCCTAGTGAGATGACATGAAATGGTTTTTTCGATTGGATTGCTTTGGAAATTCCACAAATTCATTTTCACTGAAACAAAAAAATCATTCGAAAAAATTTGAGAGAATCGCGAACGAGCAAACACAGGGCACAATTTGTTACACAAGAACAGGTGCCTATTTATAAACTAAAAGTAAATTTAAACTATTAAAAAAACAAAAAAACTAAAAAATCAATTTTACTTTTTCATTTAAATTTAAGGTTTTAATTTTGAAATGTTTTATCTTACTCAATTTGTTAATGGTTTCATTTGTTTGATCAGCGGATATATTGTAGCATTTATAGAAAATTGATAAGATGACTTGAAAGTTCTTGTGCTCTGTGCAATGGCTGCCTCGTCCCTGATAGACAGAGGAATGAATGAAATGAAAATATCTATATATCTGTAAAGCCCCATAAAGTAATATTTTTCCAACTAAAAAAAATGAAAACGAAGAAAACCGCAGTATTTAAAGATATGGATGTCCATATGCGTGTGTAGTAAGGATCGTACGGACATGACTAAAAAAGCTTATGAGCCGTGAATTTTTACAGAATAAGCTATGGACCTATGGGAGGATATTAAATTTGCGCCCGTGTGTTTTTAGAAATATACAATATTAGGATATGTGCCACTCCAATCTACCCCTCTCTTATATTTTTTTTAAGACAAACTTCACACAATGAAAAAAACCCACAATATAGATTCCATACGTTCCACTTTATTTGTTATGGTTCCATGTCTTTACATGACTATGCGAATTCGGCAACCTAGTATAAAAATCGTAAAAGTTATCGGCATGACTTCTTGAACCAACGACACAACTTGTAGGTATAGTAGAATATCTATATTTGTTACGGACATGCAAAAACCTGATTTAATGTTTTTTAATTTACTGTTAGCAATCACTGTCAGATCTAAGTGTTGTTAAAAGTTAGGTTAGAAACTAAACCTTACTTACTTTATAATTTCTGAAACGAAGGGAGAAAGGAAGCTTTGATGTGAAACTTCTGGTAACGACAACCATTCCTTTCCCGGAATGCCTCACACGAAAGTCACAGACGAAAGCTGCTTGCACCTCCAGCAACCAATGTCAATGTCCTTTGTACGTACAAAAATATATTTAAGTGAAAACAAAAGTATTAATTATGCACAAACGACAAGCTGAAAGATTGAAGGCCAAGGCCTTGCAGGAAAAAATAGTACTTAGGCTAGCTACGGTCTCTACAGCACCGAGGGGTTATAGATTCACATTCTCCAATTAGAGCAGTCAATATTTCGTTTTTTGATATACTCAATATAAAATCACTTTCATTACTTTTATAACCGCAATTTGCGTTTAAAGATGATAGTCCTAGGTTTTCCGTGTGCTCAACACTACTTAACAATGAGTCATTTCAATGTGATCATACCTTTGAATTAACTAGGGGGGTTTTTAAAAAAAATTTTTTCATAATTGTTATCGAGCGTTTGTGGACGGCCATTTTGAATTCTTGTCCGAGTATTTGAATGATATTTTGTCGAACGAAAGCAAGGCCTCCTGGCTTTTCCCGGTAACTTATTTAGGATGGGCACGAACACGTTTATTTTCGCCGATTTACCAATACTAAAAACGGCGAAGTTGGAGGACGACATACCGAGGGCAAAGTTCCATATAAGTGCGTTGGATTTGATTTGGTTTCTAAGGAGTACGTGCAAGCGACTTTAATAAACTCGTACTATATGTACTATATATCAAATTTTAAAGAAATTTCTTCGGCCCATTTAAATAATGATGCCAACACCTTAAATAAAATATTGCACTGCATTACTGTGTTTTTATTAAATGTCAACTAGTCCATAGCAACTATGAACTTCAAATACCCGGTCCATGTATTTGGACGCTATATGAAAATCCGCAAACAACAGTCGTGCGGCTAATCTTTGAGGACGGTTAACTTTCTGAACAAACCACATGCCCTGATTGATATGCTTGAATGTCTAAGGATTCATTTGTGTCGCCTGCGAAATCAACGAGAATGTTTTACGTTTGTAATGGGTTTGGGTGTAACATTTTTAACATTTCAAGATGGCCGCCGGGACTTAGCTTTTAAGGAGGGGTCATTATTTACGCCAGGGGGGAATGGAGGATTGAGGGGGGGAGACCCCGCAAATTTTTGTAAGCGAGAGAGGGGGGAAAAGTGATGAGAATTTCTTCCTCAACGGCGAGGAGAGGGGGGAACATGAACTTTTAAATAGAAAATCAGCATGATCAAGGGGGGAACGTGAATTTTTGAACGGAAGCGGTAGGGGGGGGGGGCCGAAAATTTTTGCCGAAAAAAAGTTAAAATACTCCATTTCCCCCCCGGCATAACTAATGACCGCTCCCTTAACATCATACAATGTCGAAAGCTGGCAAACAATGGAAAAGTTCAGGTCATGCCATGTTCATCACGTTCAAACGATTCCAAAACGGGTAATTTGCCCTATCTGCGGGTGGCAGTTCAGTAGTATAAAGCCAAAAATATCTCAAGTTCACAATGGGGGGGGGGGGGGGGGTAAATTTCAAACCTTGGGGTTTCTTAAAAATTGTGTCAATTGAAATTATGGTCTAGTGTTACATTATATAGCAAACAACATTAGAGACAATTGGTCTTGACATTTGTTATTTAAGAGATGCAAATATGCCTGGACTGTATAGGGCCTACTACTGGATGTTACAAATCAAAAGACTGAAAAGAACAACTTTCAAACACAGAATCGGTGTACACTTTGTTTTGATAAGTTTATTGTGATTCCCTGAAACCATTGAGACAATTCTTGAAAACAAAATGCACCACGTTGTAACTTTGAACCCAGGAAAACTGAAACACGTTAGCCTTCCTGTACCGAAACTGTAAGTCATAGATAGGGAAAAACTATACACCTCTTCAAGCGTAAAGGACTGATAGAAATTCCCGATGAGGGCGCCACTCAATTTTCTAACAATCGTATTTTTTGCATAGTACATAACGCTTGTTCAAATATATAATCACTGTGGGAAATAACTAAGCTCAAATCGAGGTCCTTATCTAGAAAATCACAACTTTTTCGGATTTTTGTTTTCATGCAGTAAACAATTATGCACAAGATAAACAGTGCCATAGGATACTGTGATAACAAATTCCGGATTTGTTCTAGATGACTATTTTAATTACACCGAAATCTCTGAGTTCAGACGTGAACAATAGCGGAATAAAACGGTATTTATTTGTAACACGATTTGAACAATTTATTTTCGCCAGTACCACCCCCCTATTTCTCCCACTTCCATTGTAGAGATTTTATTAGAATTTTACTGTGTTATTTCCTGATATCAAATACTACCAAAAGCAGTAATAAACACTTTGGTGAAATTATTTTGGGATCACAACCTTCATTTCCTGTTTTTTATGAAATAGATACTCGAAGCGTGCGTACCGTTAATAGCGGCCACGGTCGGTACGGGAAACGTTGCAATTCTAATAAGGAACGATTTCAAAGCCTTGCACATATTATGTTACTGTCGGCGGTGTGATTGTGAAGGAACACCCAATTAAGATCGATACCGTTAGAGAAAAATTTGCCGATACCCGTTACGACTAACGCTTTTGCAGATGGGTTCTGTAAATGCAAAAAAGATACAAGGTAAGTTTGTTAGTGTGGTCTTGCATTCTTCTTCGCATATCTCGGTCGAATGGGCAGGTGTGAAAGTAATCAAGGTCCGGCAGGTATCATAGTCGGGCTCCATAGACGACGCGGAATACAGCGTGAAACTATATGTTGCGTGAAGCGTCAATGAATCGATGCCCTATTGTTCACCATCCCCTTTGGTCACGGACTGTGATCCGGAGGGATATATTACTGCCACACCTGATATGGTTAATCAAGGCTGAGACCTCTCAAGACCGGGGTTAGCATTATCCGAGGTTCGTTTATCCGAAGGATCGCTATTTCGAAGGTTTGTTTATCCGAAAATTCGGAAGGTCCGTTATACGAAGGTTCAAATTTTTCGATGATTTTAATCGGAAGGAATCCGAAGGTTCGTTTATCCGAAAAAGAAAACATGTAAGTTTCGTTTATCGAAAATAGATAAGATCGTTGACCTTAATTCATTTCGGATCAACGAATTATTTTATTTTCGGATCAACGAACATTCTTTGATAAACGAACTCGGAATACACACATTGGATAAATGAACATTCGGAATAACAAACCTTCCGAAGAAAGAAACTGTAACGGATTTCCCTAGTCGTGTACCTCTTATGATGTTTGGGCATTTGTACGCGTAGTTATAAAAAGAGCGCAGGTGGTGGACGGGAACAAACTGTCCCACTCCGGAAGACGCAAACATTTCGTTACCTTGGGAATTTCCCGACTTCGCGCTTGTGATTGGTTGGCCGGCCTGGTCGGCTGCTAGAATTTTGGGTTACGCCAGCTCGGAAAAGTGTGGGGCGATGAGCAGACGGACTTCCAGACAGCGAGCTAAACATAAACTGTACGAGGGGGGAGAGGAGGACGGACTTCAGACATGGCGAGCTTAAACATAAAATGTTGCAGATGGGGGAGGAACGGACGAGGAGGAGGAGGGGAGCCCGGACGGACTTCAGACATGATGGCGGAATTAGACAAACTGGAGAGATGGACGAACTTTTGGTGCGGGACGTCATAACATACAAAATGGACTTTATAATGAATACACTGGATAGGAGATGGTTGGGCAGCTGACGAGTAAAAAGAAGATGAGGCAAAGCTGTTGTGACGTGGACATTTTACCCCATGAGTACCACTGTGTGCTTTTGTTATCCGCGTGAAAGTGTCAACAACAGTATCAACCAGAACACATCTTATGAATGATTTGTTCATCGCTGTGGCCTAACCATTGAGAGTGATTAGAACTGAAGCATTGTGCCTACGATGACAAGAATCCCAGCATCTTTACAATATCGCCCATATTTCTCGCTGTATGTCCCTAGATTGACGCCATACGGACTAACCGCTGAATGTGCACCACATATTGAGATTGATTCGGGAAGTCTACTGGCAGCTCGGGTTTTAGATTTACGAATTAAAATTGGGGATTTTAAAGTATTCAAGTTTTAGTGATCCATCAAGTTCGACGGACGTATAACGACACAGACAGACTGAAGGACACAGACAAGCATGGACAACTGAGGACAAAGGTACTTGACCATTAATATATTTGTAATGGGACTTTGATGTTGACCCAGATTGTGAGTAAATAATAAAATTGCGTTGCTTGCGGTTGGGGGTTAACTGGAGGATGGTTTTTGTGAGGTTGGAGTTTTTGGTGAGAAATAAGTTTTCCTTTTAAATTTGTAAATGGGTTGAGATTGAAAGTTTGGAGATAATCAGATTGGGGGGGGGGGAGATTAAGAGTTAGGATTCAAATGTGTGATTTTGTGGATATTTTCGGAGTAATTAAATTGGAATTAAAAATAAAAGTAAACACAGCAAGGCCAGCACAAAAACTTGAGTTGCAAAAATGTAAACTCACCATGTTTTGTAACATGTCTAGTTGAGATCTATTAAACTCAACCTGTAAATTTGCGCGCAGTTTTATTAAGTGTAAATTGTGGTTCAAAGGGTGTGATGATTTTTCAGGTTTAGTCTATCCAAAATTAAAGTTATGCGTTTGATTGACATTCTTGAATGGAGGTTACGGTTTGTTTGTAAAATTTGTGTAAAATTTGTGTATCGCTATAACAAAACATTCGCAATAGTTCTGCTATGGTCGGCCAAATGTGTTAAGATATTGGGTTGATTGTGTTGATAGGTGTGTTGGGAGGTGTGTGAGTTGCAGTAATGTGTGTGGGATTGTTGAGGATTGCTGGGGAATAAGGGGGTTTGGTCCTGATGTGGGTAACCGGGGTTAGAGTCGTTACTGGGAGATGAGTATTATAGGGGCGAGTTAAGATGACCATGCGAAGTTATGTTGGCTGAAACATGGGATTGATTGTGGAGGTGGTTGAGGTCATATGATTTTTGGATGTGATATGATTAATGAGAACTTTGGTTTCAGCTTAAAGATTAAGAGTGGGTTAGTGTTAGGGAAGGGGCCTGCATTGTGATTAAAGTGTGAGGTGACATGTATGGTGTATGGCGTGGGAAATCTATAGTTTATTGAATTTTGGTTAGCATCTGAAATAACTTGTGGTTACAGTATATTGACCGTTAATAGAAATTACCCATTATTGTAAATCATTGTAATTAATTATGCAGAGTGCATTGACCTTGTGTTTTGTGGCCATGTTGCGCGAAGTAGAGTTATAGTGCTGTTCGAAAGCGGTTTTGAATATTGGAGGTGTTAGGTAGTTGTATTAAGCTCGAGGTATTGAAGGGGTTATGTATAGGTCCGACAGATGTAAATGGAGATGACATGCCACACGTGGCCGGATGTCAACTTTAGTAATTGAAGTTGATTTGAAGACTTCGTGTAGCATTTGCCAACATTGGTGAGGGTGGGAATGTCCCAAAGACCCAGGGGTGGTGTGTGCGAAATTATTGATAATTGACCGAGGGGAAAAGGTCGACGTGCTGGATGGCGGTTTTAAAGGAGCTGTGCCAATTGCAGGGAGGGTAGAGTATTGCGCATTGCGAGTTAGCAAACAACACATGATTGGTCAGAGCACTTGCATCACTGTGTGATGTTGCAGGTTTTATGATTATTTATGAGAGGTTGGATTTGGGCGAGTTGTGTGTGAGTGAGTTGCAATGGAAAAAGGGCAGGTACAGAAGGAGGGGGGCGAGTGTGTGAGAGTGATCTTTTTGAATCGAGGAAGAAAACATTATATTTTGCTTATGGTAATGTGGGAAAAGGTTGTTATTATAAATTTATTTTGTAATTGCTGCTGAATGACTGGTTTGTACACAACATAAGTGTGGTATAGAACTTACATGTTTTCTGATATGTAGTACATGGTGGTAGGGAGAACATTGCTATGTGAATTTATTTTCTGCAAATTGTTGAAATGCCAGGTTGTTACACTATCTAGTGTGGGTCTTCATAATTGTAATTTGTCGAAATGTATTCGTTTTGTGATGAGGGTGAATTTTAAATAGGGAAGTGCTACATTATGCGGAAGTTATGGTACAGTGTATGTTAAAATGTGGTCAATTTTCCCCAATGGTTGAGTAGTTGCCTAAGAAAAAGAACATTGCATGTGAAACCTCGTATTTTTTAGACACTCTTCGTAATGTAGATGTGGAATTGTATTAGAGAAAGGAAATTCAGGGTTATCATGAACGTACATTGACATTTATGTGAACATTGGTGCAAGTGTGAAGTAAGTGAGGCATTTGATAATGAGGTCATATGTTGTGTGTGGTCGCTCATAAGACAAATGTTATTAATTGCGTAACAAAATTGAGTATAGCAAGCCATCTGTATGAGAAAGCGTTTCGAAATCAAAAGCTGGTGTCGTAGGGATTTTCAGTGAGTTGGTATCTGCGGAAAGGTGACAACCATGAATCCATGTCTCGTGGATTTCTCTTCTTTAGGTGATGTGAAAATAATGCATGTAAACTAAAATCATGGTGTGCATTGTAGTATCTTTAGCTCTACGTTGCAGCGGTGGTTTCTCAGCCATCAACTTACCCGCGTGGCAGATTAGGTTCTGCGTGCTCCGGTCGCTTCTTTGAAATTGTACGCATGCGCGTTTATTGTTTTTTTAGGGAAAGGCCATCCCCTCGACTACCAAACAAATGTGCGGATTAACGAAACTTTGGAATAAGGCTTACGTAGGTATAGGAAAATCCGTGTTTCGGATTAACGAAACTTGGATAAGCGAACCTTCGGAATAAGAACCTTCGGAATAACAATGAAAATTGATAAATATAGATGATATGACATCAATGTTTACAAACACAAGTGAGCGCCTGGTCTACTGACATTGTTAGAGGTGCAACGGCATAGGCCATCAGTACAGCCTTCAATAGCCTTAGCCCACGATGATTGGCGCGAATTTTCAAAGCACAACCCTGCAGGTGCCCACGCATACTGCAGGGCAGCTTTGTTTGGTGCGGCGTTGATGCCACATGTTCATATTCATCAGTTACGACCTGTAGGAAAACCGGTTATGCTATGCAGATGCAGCATGCGGTGCTGCAGTGAGCGCGCCATGCCAGCTGATGCTTCATGAATGTGACCGATAATCGATCGATACGAGTTGAAATTGAATTTCATGAGGTCACATTTCCGAAAACAGCTGGGCATGGGCCGCTCATGCATCCACGATCTGCATAAAGGTTCGTTCATACTACGTTGCACTGCGCAGTGCAGTGCCGATATATCGATCACTTGCTGCAGCAAATCAACGTAACCTGCTGCAGCTGCAGTTAAAATAAATTAAATCGGTTGCAGTACCGCAATGCAGTTTACCGGACAGAGACAGAAGGTCGAGCACTGAACTTACCGCAACGCGCGTTGCAGTGTAGTATGAAGAAACCTGAACTTCTAGACGCAAACTTAACGCAAAACGCACGTTGCAGTGTAGTATGAACGAACCTTTAGCCCGTTTTCTAAAGCCGTAACTATGTTAGTTGTATGTGTGTGTGTGTGTGTGAGTGTGGGGGTCGTGTGTGTGTGTGTGCGGTGCGTGTGTGCGTGCGCTGGGGTGCGTGTGTGTTGCACCCCGTCAGCAAAACACATTTTGAAGCCATTTGTAAAGTACTGATTTGCCCTATGTAATGCTTTATATCAAAAATATCACCAATCTGAAAGGATTAAGCGAGAAATGCTTCTTTGGTACAAAAAATAGTGAAATTTCTAACTTGTATAGGAGCAAATACCGAAATTCGGCCGTTTTATATTGAAAGTAAGTAAATCAAAATCACCTTTTGTCTCCTCTTTTAAACCTTTCTGTAGCAAGCAAAGGTAAGAATCGATGAGTGTCTTAATTATGTGAAATTACATTATTAAAAATATTTGGGTGCCTCAGAAATCTCCTCGTTGGACCTTTACTTTTAAGCCTGTAGTATATTGTTGTCAGATTTGAATTAGGTGCTACTAAGTTAGGCAACATGCTATAATGGCAACCATTTGGCTTGCTTAGGATTGGTGCTTAAGGCAGCCCGTGGGCTCGAGGAGATTGATAATGGTGATCAGTAATAAAACCACGCTTGTACGTACTCGGTTATTTGATTGATTATGTTAACTGCCAGATCGATAGAAGAAACCATTATCGTGACATGGTGTAAGGTTCTCCAAGGTATGTAACAGTGAATTAAGAGCCATATCACAAACGCGTTAAAGATTACAGATGAGTGAGATGGGTACGTGGTGCGTAACTCGCATCAACAGTTCGTCGCTGGAAACCGAAGCCCAGCTCAAGTCTGAACTTGTGTGAAATAATAGGCCGGGTAAAAGTACACTTAAGAGCAGAAAATTAGGTGTAATTCCCATAACACTGAAGATAATTTGTTAGAATATTGTGCCATTACTACTGTAAGCTGTACTCACAAGTTTGTAGGCCTGAGAGAGTACCATCCCCCCGTATCGTAGCGTAGGGTAAATAACCAGAGTAACTTTGCCAGAACTTGTTACTCCGGGAACTTGTGGCCATAACTTTCCATTAACGCGGGAGTTGTGCAACCGGACGAGCGCGGCGCTGTTACAGTCACCTTGACCAAGGCCAAAACCACCTCTAAACTACGGAGTCAAACTCCTGAATACTGACATACACTGTAACACTTGATTACAAATATTAAAACAAAGTATTTTACTTTTTAATTGTGTGTTTAAAATCATCCATAAAACATCGATTAGGGTATCATACTCAAAGATTGTATCTATAATAAGGTTGTTAGTTAATGAACTATTAAACTTACTACCTGGTGTGTGCCGCGACGCGGGCTGCAGCAAGATTACTATAAAGATGCATAACTTACGTCTGGCGAATAATCCAGCGCAAAACTTCAATTTCAATATGGGACGTGTCCACGGACGACTTGTCGCTGCTGAAGAAAACAGCTCCTAATGACTCCCGTAAGCTCGGAGGTCGACTAATATAAAGTCCAAAAGTCTTAGCTTGTTTATCCTTGGATAACTCAGAGGCCACGGAATATAAAACCGAACACGGCTACACAATCGGACAAAACTGCTGGAGCTGAGACTACTATACAATGTCCACTACGAAAATATATTGACTGCGATTACTGTCGCTGTCAACTTGAAGCACTAGGTGGCTCACTATACTCTACTAATAACTTGGAGTAAGATGGTGTAATACTCCTGCTAATACCTTGGAGCACGATGGTATGAAAACTCTGCTTCATCTTCTCTCACAAGGGCCTTATTATATCCTCTCCAACAATTCTAGAAGGATTAGTCCTCTCTATATGAGTCATGTGCTAAATCTAGCCCATACATCTAAGTCCATCACCCCATGCACACCGCATATCTGCGTAGATACAGTAGGACGCCGCCTATATCAGTTCATGTCCTTCACCTATGAGCACAAACAGTTCAATGCAGCAGGGCGCCATCTATCCTTCATCAAGAATTTTCCCTTGCTTCTTACATGAAATTACTAAGGTTCTCGACGCTTCTCCGGTTTCTGTTTTATTCTATTTGTTTTGACAATCAGTTCCAAGCTATGACACAAACCAGGTATATCCCATAATTGTATTACTTAGACTAAATTTACAAGATTTATGGGTAATTATGAATTACTCCTACTCAAATGGAAATAAATCATTGCTAATTATTGGGGCTGTAAACAATACCCACGGCTGTAAATAGCAGAATACTACCAGATTTGATTGACCGTGTCGATAACTTCTGATACGGCACTATACGCTGTGTTGACTTTCCTTCTGGTGGAGTCGAGTAAGCTGGAGGGTTTAGCATGGATAGCGTGTAGAAAAAAGAAAGAAAGAGTAAACCATTCAGCTGTGGTTGGCCTTCCTCTGGTGGTTGAGTAGCTGGAGGGGTCGAACACTAAATGAAAAATCATGGCTTCCACATACCAGCCCCACCCACAATGAATGCAAGGGCAATACAGAGATACACCTGAACAATTTAAAGAGTCTTACGAAGATTATGTTACAGCGACAGGAGGTACAAAACAGAGCACAAGATCAAGTGCTATGCTCAAGACTGATGGGAGCTGATTGTAGGAAAATACTGAGGGTCTTAAACTTTCTGATGAAAAGTTAGCTGATGTTGAGGTTTAAAGGCTCTCGATGACCATTTTATTGTAAAGCACCAAGCATTGTATGAGAGATACCTGTTTTATTCAGAAAAGTCAACAAGCCCAAGAATCTATAGAGCAATATGTGGATCGTTTGAGACATCTAGCATCAAACGTTGCAAGTGCGGAGATTCGGAAGGAAGAAATGATAGAGATCGTTTGGTGTTAAGGGTGTCGAGAAAAGTAGTGCTAGGGGCAAGATATTTGACAGAGAAGGCATGCTCAATGAAGATGCTATAGATGAACTCAGAGTGAGTGAAAACTACCAATCGTCAGTTAAAGGCCATATCGGGAGCAAATGAACATGAGGTACATTATACAAGAAATCTCCAGAAAACAAAAGAGAAAAAAGGCAAGTCAAAGAAGAAACAGAAGCACCCACAGAAGTAACTAAAGTGTAAATTTTGTGGCTATACCCATGTGAAAGACAAGAAAATGTGCCCTGCTATGAAAGACAAGTAGCAAATGTCATAGACTACATCACTTCCAGCAGCGTTTGTCTCAACCAGAAGTCTGTGTAAAGTATCTAGATGAAGAGAAACCAGATGAATCGTCATCGTCACCCGAGTATGACGATCTCAAATGGTAGAAATAATTGAGGACGTATTTCAACACAGTGGGGAAACGACGCCAAGTACTTGCAACCATGGTAATGGGAGGCAGTAAAGATGTGCAACATGAGGAGTCTTTCGAGATAGACACCGGCGCCAACTGTGACATAGTACCAAACAGCTGTCTGCAACAGATACAGCACACAAGTTGGAGAAAACCAATAAGTTAGAATGTATGATGGCACCATCATGACTCCACTGAGCAAAGCAAAGATAAAGAAAAGAATTCCAAAGGAATGGAAGGAAGTACAAGATTGGCTTTGTCGTAGTAGATGACGCCATTGCAAACCTATTAATGGACGGAAAACAGCTCTGCAAATGGACCTTGTAAAGTTCCAGGGAGGAGAAATCATGTCAGTAAACCACGCCAATGAGGTGAAGCCGCTCACAGTAGAAGACTTAGAGAATGAATTTCATGAGTCTTTGAAGGCACTGGATTGCTTTGAAGGCAATATCACCTAATCTGGACACAACGTCAAACAGTAGTACACCCACCTCGTAAGGTGCCAGTCGCCCTTCAAGATCGACTGAAGTCGTCGGCTGGAGATGGAAGCCAAGTTATTATTGCAA
The DNA here is from genome assembly GCA_023653785.1 of Ophioderma brevispina. NCBI lineage: Eukaryota > Metazoa > Echinodermata > Ophiuroidea > Amphilepidida > Ophiodermatidae > Ophioderma > Ophioderma brevispina. The sequence goes on along the minus strand of JAMKCH010036603.1, from coordinate 72,702 downwards.
AAGTACTGACCCCACACCTTGGGTATCCAGGCTAGTGCTAGTGATATAGAGGGATAAGCTCAGAATCTGCCTTGGACCCGAAGGACTGAACTAGCAGCTATTCAGCGATCTCACTATAATGCCAACCATAGAAGTATTATACCGGAGTTGCACAATGCTAAGATATTTAGTGTACTAGATGACTCATAACGGCTTCTGGCATGTGGAATTGGATGAGGAGAGGGCTCATCTGACAATGTTTCAACAGAAACTTATGGTCGATGTTGGAAAAGAGATGCCATTCGGCATTTCCAGTGCACCAGAGGAGTACCAAAGGCGACAAGACCAGATCCTAGAAGGACTACACGGTGTCAAGTCAGTCGCGGATGACATTTTAGTATATGGTAAAGGGGAAACAATCCAAGAAGCCAGTCCTGGACCATAATGAGAATCTAAAATCCCTGTGAAGACGGTGTGAGCAGGACACAGGGCTAAAGATCAACAAACAGAAAGTCAAATAGGTATTGAAGGGAAGTGAAATTTAGGGACACACCCATTTCAAGTGATGGTTTGAAACCAGTGGACAGTGACAAAGTCAAAAGAAGTGGAAAAAACATGCCAGCCCCACAGAACAAGAACGATGAAGGACGGTTCTTGGGATTTGATGAATACACCCCAGTTTAAGTTCCTACCAGGGCTGAGTGACATGTGTGAGCCGCTGCGGAGATGGACTACTAAAGATGTGGAGTGGTGTTGGCTAGAGCAACAGAAGAAAGCAATGAACAAGATCAAGGATGCAGTAACCAGTGACCCAGTTCTACCAATACTTTGACCCGAAGAAAGCGTTAGTTCTGCAAGCTGATGCATCTGAAAAAGGGATTCGGTGCTGCACTAATTGCAGGGTGGCCCATCCGTCGCATATGCCAGTACGGCACTGACTGACCCGAGAAAAGAACTGCACCTTGCTAGTTTGTTTTTAGTTAGAGCGCTTCCATACTTATACATACGGACGCCCAGTACGGATACCCAAAGTGATCAATAAACCGTAAAATGATACAGCGGAAACCGCTACAAAGAGCTCCAAAACGAATGCAGAGAGCTCTTGAGTAGGGCAGTTTAGGATTATGAAATAAGGTACAAACCAGGAAAACAAATGTTCATTGCAGACACACTCAGTAGAGCGCTGATTTGCCAGAAGTGACGAGTAAAAGAAGACTACAGACATGAGCATAGTGAATATGCTTGAATTCACCGACCTAGAGGACGGCATTATAGCAGATATTGCGAAGTACTACGAGGAAGATGCAGAATGCAAACAGTTACAAGATATTTTTTTTTTTTTGTTTCCCCCCTACTTGCATGGCTGGCCACACGCAAAAAGAAAATGATCCAAAGAAACTGTTCCATACTTCCATATCCGTGATGAGCTAACCACAGACAAGGGCATGATATACAAGGGAGAGCAGCTTCTGATTACCAGTAGCACGGAAGGAGATGATGGAATTAATTCATTCCTCACATCAAGGAATCCAGGCAAGCGTCAAGAGAGCACGTGAGAGCGTTTACTGGCCTGGGATGTCTGCACAAATGAAGGACTTTATTGGAGCATGTGCATCTTGCCTACAGTATTCAGACAAACAGCAGAAAGTAATATTACAACCTCACAGCGTACCTGATAGCCATGGGCTAAGGTCGGCATGGATATTTTCCACTTAGAACGACAGAGCTATTTAATCATAGTGGATTATTTTTCCAACTACTGGGACGCGATCACTGTCGGACATGAAGTCAGAGACGGTCATACATGCAGCAAAGGCAATTTCGCAAGGACATGGGATACCAGCTGGTTGTATCAGAACCAAGGGTACACAATTCTAGCGAACAGTTCAGTAAGTTCTCCCGTAAGTGGGATTTTGAACACGTCACCTCGTCGCCGGGCTGGGCTCAGGTAACGGCAAGGCAGAGAATGCCGTCAGGACTGCCAAGCGACTTCTAAAGAAAGCAAAAGCGGACAACAAAGATCCGTATCTGGCGATACTTGATTTCCGAAACTCGCCGGGCCAAGATGGTTATAGTCCTGTGCAGAAAGTGAGCAGGAACGAACCAAAACACGTTTACCTTCCACACAAAAGTTGCTGAAACCGGAGTACACAAATATTGCCAAGAAAATAAAGAAAACCAAGGCCAAGCAAGCAAACCATACAAACAAAACAGCCAAAATCTCAAGCCGCTCAAAGTTGGAGACAGTGTGGAGTGCGAAAATTTCAAGGACAATTCAGTGGCCATTTCAAGGCAGGATGATAGAAAAGTTGCCACACAATCGTAACGTGGTTCAACTCTAAAATGGCAGGAAACTTCGTCGAAATAGGAGACACTTGAAAAAAGCATCGCATCAAGTGTCCAAAAAATTTATGATGATTATGACGGACTTTGAAACAAACACTCTGCAAAATCCACATTGGCACCATCTCCAAAGCAGTGGTGACTCAACACCACAGAAACAACCAGCACAGCAGTCAGCAAGTCAGCAGGACAACACCAGCATGGCAGCAACGCCAGCCGGTTGAAAACCAGAAATGGAGAAACCTGAAAGCACCAACCAATACCTACAAGACTTCTAAGAAACTAGATACACACACACTTACAGCAAGATCGGGGACAAGGGGGGCCCTGTAATATTAGCTTCAAGAGACACTGGCACATGTGAAAAATAGTGCGCCCTCAAGATTTTTCAAAATCGATATTTTGCAGTTGTAAGGCTTTTATATACAAAAGCCCTCACCCGAATGATTAAGACCAAATCAGCTTCCTTATGGGTAAACAGAACGATTTTATAATTTAAACGTCGCCGGCGACGCTAAATTCAGCAAACGACGAAAATGGTGTTTAACACAAGAACAAGCCCGCCGTATGCATGTTTTCCTTCCCACGCTATGCGCACTGTTTGATCGGTCTATAACCTTTGTGGTTTTAATATCAGTGAGTACGAGTCAAAAAATAGTTCATGTAATATCCACATTTGTTGATTAAAGTTATGGAAAACTTAAAGACACTATCAGTGATTTGTTAAATCAGCAAAATCGAAAAAAAATCATCAAAATCAGATTTTTGCATGTATGCAACAAGTACAGGTATCCTAACAGCCCCTGCAAATGATAAGACCAATAGCAACTTAATAATGACAGAATCGACATGACGTTAGTCATTACGGTCCGAACGGCACTTACTACAACACGTTAATGAATGGAGATCGTATCTTGGAACACTGCCGTTTTCTTCCTTTTCTGACAATTCTACAGCTGGAAAAGGTAACTTATGAGAATGCTAACAGAATTTCCTTCAACTTGAAAGCTATTCCTGTAAATTTCAAATATTTTTCAAATCACTGATAGTGTCTTTAAAAGTTGGCCTACAAATTACCTGGATGTCTTTCTCCTCATATCAATGTCCTATTCTGTTTTGGGGTATGTATTTTTATTTGTTAAAATAATCTCTGTTATTCCCAATGGCCTAGGGCCTATAGTGAGAGCAAATGAAAAGAAAGAAATTCATATTTGTGAACAGTGACCAGGCCGACTTAAAGGAATAGTTTCAAAGTGTTGTAATTAGCTAGTAGTGGATGCAACACGTAAGTATCACCAAACAAAAAAACAAAGATTGTTGACACAGGAATTAGCACCGTAAAGTAAATTAAAAGTTAAAAAGAGAGAGGTAGAGGAGCAGCGCCCAAATTTAATTTAATTTTCAAGCATTTATTAAGCTTTTCCATGCAGATTGTGCACTACTAAAATTAGTTGTGATTTAGAAAATTTCTGAGTCTTGGGTTGGGTAGCAGCATTGCACTTCCAAATTTCCTCTGTATGTGGCTAACATGAGATGTTGGGATCAACTACACACACCAAAAGGGTTAAGAATAACACACTCTGATATACCAACACCAGAGTTCGAGTTCGAAATAGTCCACCTCAGACTTCTATGCAAATTTATGTAGCTACTTAGGCTATAGTTAAAAGTAGATTTCTAATGAAAGCTTTTGTGTTATTTAAATGTTGCCAAAGTAAAGCATTTAAGATTCGTACAAGACAACTGGACATACTACACGAGACAAAACTTCAATGATTAATGTCACAAGGATAAATATGTATATTTTCCATTTGAGCCTTAACAGCCTCACAAAGTATGGTGAGCTACAAGATAATTAGACTATTGGTAAAGGAAACTTATAACCAGAACCGTATATACAAATTTAAAGTTATGCAGCATTGAAAAGAACTCCTAAAAGAGGGAGGATGTCGTATGATGTTGTCAGATTTGACTCGCGCTACTAAGTTAGGCAAACATGCTATAATCTGGCAACCATATTGGCTGCTTAGATGGCTGCTTAAAGAGCCAGACCGTGGGCTCGAGAGATTGATCATGGTTGGCTCAGTAATCAAACACATGCTTGTACGTACTCGGTCTTTGATCTGATTATGTAACTAGAACTCGACGTAGGAAACCACTTATCGTGACAAAGCCGATATTTCAATCCGTTTTACATGAGTGCTTTACAACTGAATTTGCCATGCTGCATGAATACATTACACCCATATTAAAAATGCATTGGTCGACCCTTTCGCTCATAACATCAAAACCACCTTTTAGCCCCAAAGGCATTTAAACAGAATAAATGGACAATTGAAAGAGAAGCTTTTCATACGGACAATATTTTGACCACCTCCAGTAATTTATCTGGGCTGGGGACGAGGTATTAGCGATTCGTGCCGATGGATATTAAAACTTTAAATGTTATAAAAATGTTTGGGGGACGACATATCACAATGGATGTGAATCGTTTGCGTCATATCTTTCGAAATATTCAAGGCAGGACCTATACAAGTCTACCAATTTTAGAAATAAATGACACCCAAATTCACAATGGTGGAATCAAGTTAGTAAACGTGATACATTTCGAAAATTCTCAGCGAAAACAACATTTATTCGTGGTCGTAGGTGCTCCCATTCAAAAGTTACGTTTGACTCTACCGCATGGGGACCATCTTGACTTTCGGGGCAAAAATTTATGGATAAGTGCTTGGACTTCCAAGTGTCATGAAGTAAACCAGCGCAAAATGTTGAATGAAAATTAATATACACTTCGAGGGGTCACGAGGTCACTATCGACTACGGACGTGTGTGCGTGACTCGCTAAAGGAAAAAACGTTTTAATTTTTTGCTGGGGAAAACTGAATTTTAAAGCAAATAACTTCGAAAAACACTTGCAGACAACAACCTACAGTAACTGCTGATATTAGTTATTTGTCGACATTTTCTGACATATATATAAACGATCTTTGTGATGACAATATGATGGCTACTGCAGATCCTGGAATCCAAAAATGGCGTGGTAACCCGGGGGAAAGGGAACATGAACGAAGTTAAACTAGCGTGGATTCTCACACAAACACGTCAACTTCTATGCTTGATACGCCCATTCTTTTTATATTGCATACGGGACATGGGAGGTAGCTTAAACCCCAAAAAGTAGAGTAACAATCTAGCCGAGAGGATATCCACTTGGTGAGGGAAAACTGTATCTTGCAAATGGCAAAAGTAATTAATCCGGGAAATATAACGGTATACAACGAACGGGGAGTGTGTGGAGATTAATATTGCAGGATCGTGCCGATCGGATTATCTTACTTGCTCAAGGGCTCAATGTGCGCGGTAGAATCTAGAAAAGTTATCACTACATGAAAAAGGAACCCTTTCCACGCAACAGAGCGACAAAATCTAGTTTGTGTTAAAGTTTCCGGGGTTCCACTTTCTGTCCACGACCATGCAATCGTAAACGCCTTTGGAACCCTGGATCCGCGGCCAGAAATGGTTGGCGGAAACGTTGAGGGAGAAACTGGTGTGGAGGGTTAAGTTAGTTCCTGTTTAATGGAAACACGTCGGTATTTATCAACCACCCTCGTAACGAATACCGCGTTTCCTGAATATCGCCGATTCAAAGCAAAGAAATTTGGCACCAGCGCCAGCATAATCCCACTGCCACCTGTTCCAATTGTTTGGAAAGTGGGCGTCATAGATCTAGTGCACCAATCCCAGTGAAATGTACATTTTGGCAAATCAGGTAATAAAAGGCCAAATGTTCTACAACAATGGCAAGAACAGTGATCAAGCGGTAAGTCGGGACGACAGCCGTGGGAATACACAGGACGAGGGAGAGTGATAATAATACCGGATCGCTGCAGAGTAGACCCTACTAATGCCAGTCTAGAGGTAGTACGGACAGTTCCCCGGTCTCGTCTAAGACGCTTCCCATTCACTCGAACTCGCGACCAACGCGCCCCGATCCGTGCAACCCAAGTGGAGGCAAATGGAATTAAGAGCTCACTAAGCTCCGTTCCAAAAGATAGTAGTGAAACCGAAACTGGAACAGAGGCCGATGTAGAAGATACATGACCTTCAACGGAACCTATCGGTCGTATCCCCTCAGACTGGTCAAGCAGGCATGCACAGAAAAGGAGGAAAAACAGAAGACAAAGCAGCAAAACAAAAGAAGCGATCGGGGGGCCGGGGCTCAAGGAAAAGGTTAAGCCCCTATTTACACTCTTATAAATCAGATGAGTCATATCCATTAATCCACTCAAAGGTGAGGGGAATAAGAAAAAGAAAAAACGGGTTTAAGCATTTTCAAATTGGTTGTATAACCAAAAAGCCTGATTATATGTTTTTTCAAGAGACATATTTAGATTAAGAACTAGAAAAACTTTCAGGAATGAATGGAATGGTGATATGATCACAATTCGTTGGAAACAAAACACTAGTAAGGGAGTTTCAAGTGTGTTAATAAAAAACATAGATGTAACAATTGAAAATGTTCACAAAACTATTGATGGCAGAAAGATCTTAGCAAATGTAAAAATCGGAGCTGGGATCAATAGACTTGGTAAACATATATGCCCCTACAATTCCTCAGGCAAAGCAACTGTTTGTACAAAGAAAATGCAAAAAACGGGTTTTATACAAAAAGTCAATGGCATGAAAATATAGCTGGTGGGAGATTTAATTGTGCAGAACAAAGACCTTGATACCTTAAACGTTAAGAGTGCTATAAAACTTGCGATCAACTCAAGGAAAGCAATTTGAAAAAGTTTAATATAAGTAGATTATATGGAGGAAACAAAAACCCTAAGAAAACACAATTTACATGGCGAACCAAATTTCCTTAAAAATAGCTTCAAGATTAGATTACTGGTGATGATCATCGTGTTAAAATCGTGTCTTTAACAACATTTCGACCAGCTATTAGTCAATCACCATGACGTTTCTTTCAACTTGTGTTATAATCCAGTAAAGATAGTCCTGGTTATTGGAACATTTAATTCATGTTGGGAATGATTCATTTTAATCAGGAAAAAACGTTAGAGGGAGTTAATCGAGATGCAAACCAACAAGAAGGGGACACTACTATCAAGCCATTCATCTGGGAACTTTGTTAAAAAAAAGTAGAAACTTTCACAATCGATATAGAATATGGCAAAAAGAAAAGAATCAAGCAAAAGGAATTCAAAGACACTGCAGAGTGTGCAATGAATGAAATCGAAAGAGAGGGGAAGGAGAGCCACAGAAAAATACAGTCAATACATAGAAAGTAAACCCAAACTGGATAAAATTGTACACACAAACAACAAAGGGTGCCATAGTAAGGCACGTCTAAGATGGTATGAAGAAGGAGAAAAAAATACAAATATTTTTGGGGTTAGCCACACAACCCCCTATACACAGTAGAGTGTTAAAAAAAATCCATTACTGAACTAAAAAAATCAAAACAATGGTAAGAGGTGCAGGACAGACGAAATTTTAAGAGAAATGTTAAATATTATGCTGAGCTGTATTCTTCAAAAGACATTGACGAAGGGTCGATTTGAACACATATATATCTGGTTAATGTAAAGAAACTCGAGCCAGAGGATGCCCGCTATGTGCAAGGCCTTCTATTCATAGCATGAATGTACACCATATTTGTAAAAGAAATTGATGAAAAACAACAAAACCCGGCGCGATGGCCTAAACCGCCGAGTTTTACAAGTTTTTCTGGGAAGACGTGAAAATGTTAATGATGACTCCATAAATGAGAGGTTTTGTTAAGGGCGACTTTCCTGGACCAAAGAAAACAGGGATTTGATTTTACATTATTGCAACAAAAAGGTGAAAAACACGATCAAATATTGGGCGGCCTATATCACTTTTAAAATATGATTTAAGATTTGTACTCAGCACTGGCGTTGAGATTACACAAGGTGCATAAATATATAATAAAACCCAGAGCAAACAGGTTATGTTAAAAGTCGATTTAGTGGACAAAACGTACGCCTAATGAAGATGTAAATAGAATATTGTATTAACAATGAGGAAGAGGGTGCGCATTTTATTTATTGATTCCAAAAGGCATTCGATACCCTGTGAAAAGAAATTCTGGAACATGTTAGGTAAAATGGCGGTTGGTGAACAATTTAGAACATGGGGGTTAAATAACTTCTATCCAACATTTAACAGTTCAGTTCTAATTTGACTGGGTGGTTGTCTGAAACCTTCACTATAGAAGAGGCATTCGCACAGGTTGTCCATTGTCAGCTCTTTTATTTATCAATAGCAAATGAGATGTTATCAGCAAATATAAAAAAACAACGACGAAAACATCCATGGTATTAAAAATTGATAATTCAAAATTCAAGATTGATCCCAACTAGCAGACGACAAAATATTTTGTATTAGACATGTCATTCATTATGGATGTGTTTGACACTATAAATAAATTTAGTGCTGTATCTGGTATTGAACATTAATAAGAACAAAACTGGGTTTATGGTTAGGTGGTAAGGATAAGGTTCAGAAATGAATGAAAAATTAAATGGTCTCGTGGCCCTATTAAGAGTCTTGGTACTTATTTCAGTCGCAATGTGAAAGAAGCGAAGAAATAAGACTGGGTAACAAGCAGGCTTGTTAAATTAAATCAAAAAACAAACAAACACGAAAAAAATAAAAAACTTAAAAAACAGGAAAAATAAATATAATTAAAACTCTTGTATTTCACAATTGCTCTACAATGATACAATCACTGTCCAGGCTATGTCATTAAAGAAGCTAACAAAATGTATTTCAATTTTGTGACTTCCAAAAAGACAGAATAAGAGAAAGAAAAACAATAACAGGATATAGGGATATGGAGGCCTAAAGATGGTTCGACGTTGAAATCCCAAATAGTGCCCTAAAAAATTAAAGGATTGCTAGAATTTAAACAACACTAATAATGGTTTGTGGACAGAATGTGGCTAATTTTGTTTGATAAAGTAGGTGGACTTGCATATTACTTAAATAAACTAGACAATCAAATGATGAAAACAATTGTTACTTGTACACAAATACCGGATTTTTACACTGATGTATTGGAAGTTGGTATTATTTTCGTCAACAGGCAAAAAATCTTCTCACCTACAGATCAAGACATTACGGATCAAGTTCTAGGGGGAAATAGTGATTTTAAATTTAATGGGAAAATATTGTTTTAAAGAAGTGGATCAATGCCGAATCCATATACGTTTCCGATAGTGTTGTGCCATAGATTTATTAATTTAGAAGAAAACTATCCAATTTTGTGCAATGGCCCTTGAATATATTTAATTTAGAAAAAATAAAGAAAAGCACCAGGTGAATGGAAGAATGTCATTGATGATGCGTCTATTGTTAATTAAAAACATTCCCAGACCCAGAGATGGTGTTACTACGAAATAAGAAAAACTAATTCAGATTTGTAACGTCACATATAAACCAAATGTATGATGTCCTATTAAATTCGAATGATATTCCTTTGTGTAAAAAACAACTGGAAGAAGAAACAATTTAATGAAGAGAAAATAGATAATGAGAATGAAAAAAAATACTCTGTTTTAAAATACAACTAGATGGACAGTAAGTAAGTTTTAAAAGATTGGGCAATTTCGATATAACATTTGCTGTATTACTCTTAACGTTAAAGTACAACCTGTTAAGTGGAAACTGCTAGATTCTAATATTTGTAATATCTGCAATGGATTGACAGATATAAAAACACATTTCTTTATAAACTGTAAGATCATTAAAATATTTATGGAAACGTTGGGAAAGAAACTTTTATCTCACTTAGTAACATTTGGATTAGACATAGACATGAAAGTGTTAATTTATGGTACGACCTAACAAAATAAGAAAACGACGTTGTAAAGTGTTGATTCTTCTCGGCAACTACGAAGTGAAAAGCTCAAAATTATGTACAATCAGGCGAAACGTGTGGAACTGCTTCATGATATTTCAAAGTGAGATAGAAAATTCATGAAATACAAAAGCATGTGAGAAAGAAAAATGAAGATTAACGTAAAAGATGAAGATTTGGATAAGCTATTTACTTATCTAAAAGATTTTAGACATTAGCAAATGGACGATCATGGAAATACATTATTTGTTCCCTAAATGATAAGAAAACAGCATGTTTGCTATACAAAATGTGAAATGAATCGTCATATAAGACTATATATCTCTTTAAGCCCGTCCCCCCCCCACCCCCCCCCTACAGACGTGAAATGACAAAAAAAAATAGGAATCTTTATTTATAGAAATGTGAATTGGAAATTGTAGATGGAACTATTATATCTCTTTAACGAGTGTTGAAAATTGAAAATGTAGTTAAATGGATGTAAGAGAATTACCATCCAAACTATAGTTGGTTGTATATAAGTTGTGAAATGTAAAATATGTGTAGTAAATGTATGTAGAGTAATTTTACAATCAAATAGCTGTGTATAACATAGTCAGTAAAAGAAATTGATTTTTTTAAAAAAAAAGAGGTGGCCAAACACGCATTTATTTTCTTGTGATATCATCTTTTCATTACCTCTTTTGAGGTTAAAAAGAAAAAAAAAATATACATTCCGGCTTACACTATGAAATCGGTTTTTTTTTTTTTTTCATTATGTATCAGCATTAATAAGGCAATTAAATGTTCTTTTAACGGTATAACAACGTTTTGAAAATGTTTGAATTAGAAGAAACGTTTTCTTTAAACACGCTGAGCGTTAAAAAAAAAACGTGTATGGCACAGTATTATGTTATTATAACCAAACCTTGTTATTAAGAAAAATAAGTCTTATAAATCGAATATTTGGGGCGGTGGAGAAGGCTGGCGCATTCAAACCAGCGGCATTCGGTGACGGCGATAGTGCCACAAAATAGGCCTATAGGTCTTTTGTGTGTGTACAATTTGTGAACACTTAGAGGGACCCTACTTTTGAGACCCCACTGTTTCACATGAGGTCTCATTCATCAAACATTTTAAGTGATGAACGTAAACTATTAACTGTTTTGACAAAAAGAAGACATCCTTCACTCATATGATCAGGAAATTAAGGCGTTATTCCTCTTTCACCAAATTTCCACCATACACATTATTATGGGTAACAATGGCCCTGCACATACACCATGCACTGCAACACTCAGTATATTAATGCTGTGTACTTGTTACGTGTTAACAGAGAAGATGTAAGGAAGGGTGTACTAAGGCCATGGTACTCATATGCACAAAGAATTCAAGCTGTGAGGAATGATATTCATGGCACTTGCATGAGGACAAATTTGTTTGAAGTAATTGTGGTGAGTTTGAATATGACAAAAAGAGTATAAGTAGTAACAAGAACTCCCGTCATTTTTTTTAAAGTTATGTATTTCAAAACTGTATTAGACCACTACATTCTGCAAACATGGCCTCTCTAAATGCAATATTGAAATATTTAAGAGAGGTAATGCAAAAATGTCTTAATAATCCTTTTTTACAGCGGGATATAAGCATTTATTTGACCTAAGTTTCCACCTTAAATAAGCCATTTTTGTTCACCAATACTGAGAAACCCGTTGTATTAGAAATGATAAAAAAATTGAGGGGGTAGGGACACAAGTTATGTAGGAGTTTAGTTACTGGTAAAAGCCTCTACCTTGCTGTATATGACTTACAAATGAAGTGAAAAGTTATTAAATCAAAGTCATTAAATCAATGCTGCACGTTCGCTTCATTGGGATGAAATTTGTATGAAATCATCTACATTAACTGTAGATGGTAACGGTCACCATAACTCTTTGTAATTACCAATCTTTTTTCACAGTAAATATTGCCATTATCCTACCATTGAGAATCAACCTACAACCATGGTAGTCTTGTCAAGGACGAGGCGAGGCATGATCATGTAGGCTTATATTTTGATGTTCAAAAACAAAGTTAGGCCTAATATTTGCTACCTTTAATTGGTATTTCACACACATCATTCGAACATTATTTAGGATGAATTGGTGAATTTTAAGGGTCTCAAAAGTGGGGTCACAAATTGTACCAACCCGAAATAGCGGACCCTCATTATACCTCAGCTCACCCAAGGGGACGATTTACCAGCTTGAAGTATAAACGCTTTTTGAACCACTTGAAATTTTTGAGCGATTTATTCTTGCAAGGTATACAAAGCTATTATGAATTTGGTGTAACAAGTTTTTTTCCTTGGGTGGCCAAGGGAACCCTCTCCATGGACTTTTTGCACACCCTCGTGACCTCATTCATTCTTATATAGCTCTATTATATTGTGCGTGGCAGCACTACATCGGGTACTACATGTATGATTGCCACCGTTAGGGGTCGTTGCATGTATAGCCATTGCTTTCTACTAAGATTTACTCACCTTCAACGTCGTTCAAACATTCTTTCCATTGCGTGAATACTGTTTAAATTCAAGCGGTGATCGCTACAATCGTTCAGAATAAATATGGCAACACCTGTGTTATAACGTAAATGATGCCCTTGCGGCAGGTTTTGTTGGTTCAAATGAGTCATCTGGCAGTTCTCAGAGTTATGTGTTAGATTTAGGAGTTTTAGGAGTTCAAAAGCTGGGGAAGAAGAACTTGATTAACAAACAGCTACAAAATGCAGTTCAAGAACTTTCAACATCATTCTAAAACTAAACGTGGTACCATGTACCTTTATAACGAACTTTGAACAGAACCCCGGGACAGAACCTTTAAACATGTCTAGCGCTACAACACTACGAAACACACGTGCCCAGGCCTTGGACCAGGCCTGAGTATGTGCCTTATTATGATTGATTAATCGATCAGGCATTTATAGGCGACCAACCTCATATATCGCCCCATACCATTGAGTGGAGGATAAGCTCCGTATAAGCGTGATTGATGTCACTGCCAGGCCAGTGTGGGTTCTAAGAGGGTCGTCGAGTGCCAAATTGTGTAAACCAACAGGATATCGTATTTCCTATACGAGAATAAATAGCCAATTCATCATAGAGCGCAGTTCAGGACTACATAGACAAACTTTTTCTTACACAATTTGGCAGTTCGCAGTGGTTGGATGGGAAGGGTAGGCAATCAATATTTTTTAATTTGCGCGTATGCCAGGTGAATTTTGAATGTCCAAATTACACCCAAATAAATTTAGATAGACATGTAAGAGTCATGTACAAGAAAATCTGGAGGCGGATTAATTAACATAACGTAGTGTATTATTATTAGTATTATTGCACAGCATTCTTAAGCGCTATTTCTAATTGATCATAGCGCTGTAAAAGTAACATTTAAAAATACCTAGATTTACATTTTATGATAGTAAAAAGCAACAACAGCCACTTGAATATACAACGCCTTAAAAATCAAACATTATAAAAGAATCAATTGATACAAGGGCACATGATTAAAACCACTCATTCAGATGGGAAAAGGTGAGTTTTCAGGGGCCCTTTTTTAAATGCATTAACTGTGGACAAGACGAATAAAGATGGGGAGAGAGTTCCAAGGGCGCGGACCAGCAACACAAGATGTTGGTCACCAATTGATGCGAAAGGTAAGAGAAAACGCTAGAAAATTGGCTTCTCAGAGCGCGACCACTGCCTTCAGAGGTATCACCTGATAAGAAGATCGGCAGGCGCGGATCCAGGGGGTGCCGGATTTTTTTTAAGGATACATTCTACAGACGAAAAGAAAGAGAGAGAGGAGATGACACTGTTTGAGATACTTGACATGATCGTACTCGACCCAATTTTTTTTTTTTAAATAGACATTGCAACGAAAGCACGTGCCACCAAGACTTAAACAACTCCATGAATTGAAACAAACAAAAATAGGCTTACGCCATTTTCCGGTTATGGTCTTTTCTCCGATGTCGTACTTCTCCTTTTCGTGCCGATTTTATGATTCAAAACTTAAACGCGCGGCCGACCGCTTCGGTATGACGATCACCATGTTTTCTTTTCTCTTTTCATGCTACAGTTATATAACATGTATGAAAATGACAAAGTTGAGCAAATTAACACACAATTATCATTTTAAACATCAAGAGGTTTGTAATTTCTTGAAATATTTGTGAAAAAACACTCCGGACTTATTTACCATTGCTGTTTTTGGTAATAACATATGGATGCGTGAATGTTACATCAATAAGATGGGAGTAGAGTAGTTGCTTACTGTATAAATACTCAATCAGTAAAACGAAGATTGACCCCCAATTCCATATTACTGAAACAGTAAGAATATGTGTTGAAAAAATACTGTGCATAGACCAGATAGACATTAGATTCGCTGATATTGATTTTTCGCCGTTGTTTTTCTTATTCACAACTTTTCAGGTGTGGTGATTAGCATTGAGTTTAATAATAAATAATAATCTTTATAAAGCGTCAAATATCTAGGAACCTATTCCGAGGCGCCGGGGGGTTGTACAAAAACAAGTAAACAGAAGAAACAATAATTCAACATGAACATGTAACCTGAAGGAGAAGATTTGATTTCAAAACGCTTGCCGGTATTATTTACTTTGTAGCCTATTTGATATGATGTGAAAATTTAAGAGGGTGGGTAAGGAGTAAAAGGTTGGGCGACATTTGGGTACGTATTACGCGAATTCGAAAACTTTCAGACGTATATTGGTGGAGAAAATAGCAAATTTATCGTGCGCGGAAAAATGCGGAATTGCCGTCTCTAAACACTAATTACCGAGGCGGTAGAAGTGCAGCTCACATCCCTAATTCTGACCAGAAAATAAAATGATAAAACACAATTTGCAGCTGACGAATTATAATTAAAAAACTGAAACTGTCATCCTCTACAATTTTTCAAGAAAAATTGCCCGACAAAGGTTTTTTGATCTTAGGCCTGTTTAAGAAATGCGACAGCACCCAATCTTTGTCAACAGTAATGTTGATTTTTTTTTATTTGATTTCCTTTATGCTTGTCAAACCTTTCATAAAATTTACAACTGACTGCACACTCCCGGAAAAAATGTGGCGAAAGAGGTTATAACTTGTTCCTTGTATGAAACATTCGTAGGGTTCTTACAGCGAACTAAAAACGAGCCGCATGTATAGCACCTTTTTATGGTTCTGTTTAGAACCTTTTGTGTTCTCAGATTTTTAATACCATTTTTTGGGTTGGCATTCTTGAGGGTTCATATAGAGAGAAAAGGTTATAAGTTGCATTTTTTCTGAGAGAGTATAAACTTTAACATGCCTGTTTGACATTTTAGGTGATTTCAGTAGTGTAGAAAAAGGATAATTCTTAAGGATTATATAACCGCGTCTCTTTGGGACGGATTATGGACATTTTCAATGTTAATAGAAAGGGATACATTGAAATACTTTTCTCTAAGGGATCTAAATTTGCCCGTCAGATATTATTTTTTATGGCAGGTTTTAGCGGTACAAAAATGCCTTTTTTCAAATGAAGAGCATTAATTACATATAACAATTATAAACGCGACTCTCTGGGAATGAAAATTTAGGACATTTTCAATGATTAATGCAGTGTTATAGCCATACCCTACCTAGGACATACTTTAAGGTCGTTAATATCTCGCTTGCCACTGTGCAGTGCCAGTGCAGATATACCGATCACTTGATGCAGCAACTTTCAACGTAACTGCGCAGCTCACAGATAAAATAAATTTAACTCGGTGCAGTACCGCAAGGCAGAATACTGGACAGAGACTTTAATTCGAGCACTGCAAATTACCGCAACGCACAAGGCAGGTAGTATGAACGAACCGTTAGATGCCACACCTTCACCATCTTCAGAAATGACTAAGAGCATGACTAGTGTGGCAGGGTTTGGGGGCCATTTTTGCCATTTAAAACCCAAGGTAGTTAGTTTCCTGCTTAAAGCAGAGGAGTGTGGGCGCTTGGACAGCACGTTCTGGTAGTTTATTCCAGCTATCCACAACTCGCTGACTGAAGAAATGTTTTCTAAGTTCGGAGTCTGATGTGGATTGGCCCACTTTTGTGAATGCTCGCGTGGTGGGATAAAACTGTCTCTTTGAAAGAGGTTCTATGGATGATCTGAGCAATTTGGTTTATAATCCTGTGGTACTTTGGATGATAATATCTCTTTCATTCTCTTTTCAGTGTTATAGATGTCGGTGTATCGCTGCTCGTACGATAAATGTTGAAGATTTGGTATAGATTTTTGTTTCTCTGCTTGGACCTTCTCACGCATCTTGTCTTTTTACGGATAAGGGTTTCATGCTTGAATTGCATAATAGGGACGAACCAGTGATTCATATAATTTCAGGACGATTTCTTTACTTCTGAAGGCTAAAATGGTTTTGCTCATCCCCAAGGCCTCTATTTCCTTTCTTTGCGGCGAGCTGCACATTTGGTTGAGACCTTCAATGATCAGTGGGGGATTTGATGCCAAGTCTTTATTCGGCTTTCTTTTAATGTTGTGTTGCCATTGATAAGAATGAGACGATGTGATTCCAAAGTGCATAAACTCCAATTTATCTGCATGGTACTTTCATTTGCCAAGTTTAGCCATCATGTAAGGGTCTGTGTATCTTGCATGCATATGATGTCTTCATTTGTTGACAATGGGTGAGTAGTTTGGTGTCATCTGCCAAAACTTGCTTATTGTGGCTGTTTCGCTAATAGCAGTCTCCATATCGCATATATATAAGGAGGAAACAAGTGGTTCAACACTGATCCTGCACCACTGAACTTGTTAACTTTCTTTCACCCGGAAACCCTCGCTCCTGGAGTGACTACCTTCGTTTGCGGCCAGACAGCCATGATTCGATCGAAGTTAGAATTTTACCTTCGATGCATGTGATTGGATTTTGCTATCAGTTCTTTTTTTTGGGGGGGGGGTGGTACGGGTGTCGAATGCCTTTGCAGGTCTAGACGCATAACCCCGCAGCCGCGCGCAAGTGGTGTAAGGCCTGCTAAAACTAAAAAGGGGATCCGTCTGCTCATCATACAGTCCACGGTAACTATGTTTTCAGTTTGTAGACTTATGGACCCATCTTTTTCACAGTCATGCGGGGACAATTGAAGATATTATTAAGAACAATATACAAGAGTTGAATCTTAAAAGGAATTTATTATGGGAAATAAAACCATGTTTGGAAAAAATAAAGATTTGATGACGTCACGGCATGATTGGTTTATTTTTTGCTTGGGGGACCCATCAGGTAATAAAATGACCGTACGTATCCCTACCTTGGAAAAAAAAACCGATATCTCATCGTAAGTCGGTTTTTGAATCAGTAGGGAAAAAGGTAACTTTTGTACTGTTTAGACATAAATAAACGGTGTCTTTGAAAAAATAATAGCACTTTGGGGAGCAGAGGGTCATGTACAGACCTTGAGTTAACATATTTTTCCCGGATTTTATATATTCGGTCGCCCCCGAAGAGCAAACTGATACTGATACCTGACACGTGACACTGGTCGGACAGTGACACCAACTATCATCTCGTTACCATTTATAACTATACAATACGGCAAAGCAGGAAGCCTTTCTGTATCTCCGTTGTCACACAGCGGAATCGATCAAAGTATGGAGACTATATAGTTCTGTGTAAAGACTAGTTTCAATGCAGTTGAAGCGTAGTAAGACTATTTTCCAATGCAGTTCAAGTCATAGTGTGGTACTTTTCAATGACGTACTACCAGCATCGGGGGTAAGCTAATCTTACATTGTTTTTCAACATGTTCAAAATTCAATCAATGCAAATAATGCTCCTTATGATAGCCATTAAGCAGTAATAGTACCAGGTTCCGGGAATGTCTTGTTAGGCTACCCTTGAGCGTTATTGACCCCCCTCCCTCATCTTGAAAAAAGATACTGCTATCATATACTATGAATGTCTCCAGGCGGTGCAGGTAAAATCGTCCTCTAACTGATGGCCGCACTAACATCACTAACCCTGATTACCATGTTGGCAGGAAGCCATTTTCCGGGCTATTTTCTGGCACAATTTGGAAAGACAAGTCGCATTCACTTACCTACAATACGGAATAAACCGCATCATAGTAGTATTTGGCTTTATTCCGTTACTATAAATTGATGGGTGTTGGAGGCTAATGGCTAAATTGGTTATACATGGTCTCTCTTTTTTATGATTTTTTGTCAATTTCCTATTTTAGGGTCGTGTTTAATAGCGAATGCTACGGAAAAAAGCGCATATCCATAAAATTGCCCACTGTATTCCGTCAAACTACTAAACTCGTTCCTAAAATTAAAATTGCCACTCCCGATAGTAGTATTGGGCTTTATTTCGTAGAGAAAATGACGGGGGTTAAAAAGTTTAATGGCTAAAATGGTTTCATTGGCCTAGGTCTCTCTTTTCTTGTTTGATTGTTTTGTCATTTCCTATTTAGGTCATTTTTAATAGCGATTGCTACGGAATAAAGCGCATACTCCACTAAATTGCCCTTTATTCCGTCCAAATACTAAAACTAGTTTTAAAATTTTAAATTGCCACTCCCGATCTTACCACACCCGGTCGACTTTATTTATGTCTTCACGGCCCGTGATGGTGGTATATATTTTTATTCTAGATTTTATACCACCCGCTCACTCATTCCTTTTCTTAAATTTTTACCCCCCAAAATTACCACCTCTTTGCTGGTTAAATTTACCCCAAAAGGAAATCCCCTTTTCTCCTCCTACGGGTGTAATTATTAAATTTGTAACCTATTGAAGCATATATAATACTCCTGTTATACACCCCGTTCCATAGTTTTCAGTGAGTTAGGGGGTCAATAAAGTCACGGGTGGCCTAACAAGACATTCCCGACACGGCTACTATTATTGCTTCATGGCTATCACTCAGGAGCATTATTTGAATTATTTGAATTTTGAACATGTTGAAAAACAATTTAAGATTAGCTTACCCGATGCGGTATACGTCTTGAAAAAGTACACATATGACTTGAACTGCATTGAAATGTCTTTACTAAGCCTTCAAATGCATTGAAAACTAGTCTTACAAACCAGAACTCTATGGCTCCACTTGATCGATTACGCGTGACAACAGAGATACAGAATGCTTGCTGATTTGCGTATTGTAGTAAAACGGTAACGAGAGAGGAATAGTGGTGTCACGTGTCGTACCAGGTTCACGTGTCAGGTAATCAGTTATCAGTTTGCTCTTCAGGGGCGACAGATATATTTAAATCCGACTATGTTAAATCAAGGTCTGTACATTATGACCCTCTGCAACGGGATATTATTTTTTTCCAAAGACACGTTATATGTCTAAAACAGTACAAAAATTTAACTTTTCCCTACTGCTTCAAAAAACGACGTCGATGACGATAATCGGTTGTTTTTTTCCAATGTAGGGATACGTACGTCATTTTACCTGAATGGGTCCCCCGCGAAGAAAAATAAAAACCAATCAATGCCGTTGACGTCATCAAATTTTATTTTTTCCAAAAAATGGTTGTCTGTTTTGTTGTTAGTTATTCCATAACATAATAAAATTCCTTTTTAGATTCAACATCTGTATATCTGTTCGTAATAATTAATATTCAATTGTCCCCGATTGAATGGGAAAAGATGGGTCATACAGTCTAAAAACTGAAAAAATAGTAAGCCGGCTTAAATTACCCTTAACGTGGACTGAATGAGCAGAAGGATCCCCGTGTTAGTTTTAGCAGGATTACAGCCATTGCGGCGGGGTGCGGGGGGGGTTGGGGGGTGTGATGCGTTAGTCTGCCTATTTCCCACATCTTGGAAAGGACGCACACACACATGTGACCCAATTGACCTTTTTTACCCTGGTAGACCTAAGGAATAATTTGAGATATATTTAATTAGATTTAGAGCAGTTCAAATATTTGACCACCGTAGAAACTTTTACCCCTCTCCTGGGGCTTAACGCACAAAACGGGTCTAGGCAGACTTTCATATGTTTCAAAAGTTTATTTTCTATGAAGTTCCCGTAGTAATGCTATTGGTATCTCGTTCTCTAACCCAACATTCTGGGATGACGGTCTATAGGGTATAACAGGAGTATATAATATAGGGGCCGCTTAGCCGTCAAGCTTATATATACTTCTGTATACCAACCCGTTAGGGTGGAGTAGGTGCGGGGGGACAAAAGAAGGAAGGAAGGAGGGTGAGGAGATGGTATAAAATCGAGACAAAAAAATGTTACACCACCCGTTTCATGGTCATTGCAACCATGAAGAAGTGAGCGGGTGGGGTAAGAGCGGGAGTGAAAGTATAATAGGCCTAAATCTACTAGTAAGAAAAAATGCAACTGGCCAATATTTAGGGGGTTTATCATTCTCTTACGGAATAAAGCGCATACTCCATTAAACCGCTTTATTCCGTCCAAAATACGCGCTCAAATTTAAATAAGGTCTATAGGCCTATAGCATTCGTCTTTAACTTTTAAGCACGACGTGCTTTATTCCGTTTTAAAACAGCTTTTACCGAGAAAGTGCTAAGGATATTGGTCTATTTTCCGTAAGCTAGGGGGTCAAAATTTTGAAACGTTCCTATTTTACGGGGCTTCAAACAAGATATTGACCGCAGTGGGATGTCACGCATGATTTGAAACATTTAACACAAATGATAGCTTAACTGCTCGTGACACCATTCACCATGTGACTGGTCATTCTCAACGCAACACTGGCATGGCCACCGGGCATCATGCTTCTTAAACTCGATCAATTTCATGGATCCAATATAGCAAACTGATTTTGTAATCGGGTTCTTCCCAAGAGTCTTGGGTATCTCATGATAGGTGATTGGTACATTGGAATCAAAGGTGATTTGGAGGCCAAAATTTACCTTGCATGCAATAACATTGGGTTCCGAATTGGACACCCTCAACTTTGTTAACATCCAGATTTCGGTGATGAATTCAGATGTGCTTTTAATTTGGTTTTGTATTGAATGTACACTGTTAAGATGCTAGTATATGTGGAGGGAATTTTTTTAGCTTCTTTATTTTTCAAATATGTCATGTCAACTCAGAAATCTTACGGGGGGCCTATAGGCAAAGGTAGCCGAGTTCCACCCCAAACCTCAAAAATATCAGTAGTTTCTTGGTTGATGTGGAGGAAGTATTAAACTTACCTCTTTTCTGTTCAAATAGTTTCTAATAGTTCCGCATTACGATCTTGAAGATCAATGATTTTTTGAGGGTTCAATTCTTGCCCCCAACCATGTGGAGACCCTCGCGACGGCATGACAACATTGCTTTGTTGGACATGAAACACGTTTGCATTTCTTTCTCTCTTGATGAGTGCTTTTTTTATTATACAATGATCTGAGGACAAAAATTGGGCTTGTAACACCAGATATTTTGAAAATAATTTTTTCGACCTGTCTACGTATAGGAGAATCTCACCGTTCCAATATTAGAAAAAATAGGGAATGAAAACTGGTCTAGGCAAAGCGATTATTGCACGACTGTCGTGCACGAAATCCGAAATTGGCTATACTACATGACAACACCAAAGGCTTATCATTAAGTCTAACACCATAGTCGTTAACACCACTCAAATTGTAAATTAATTATGCTACAGCCATGCCAATAATAGGCCTACGCAGTGTAATATCAGTAACATTTGTAAGTTGTGCGTAAATTACTCAACAGTTTATGGCCAGGGCCCACGTCCGTTGCCATGTTTTCATCGTCACTGCTATTAAAAGTCCACATCAATCAGCCTTTGGTAAATTACCGGCCATAACTCAAAACTCCAGAACTTCCCCAGCAAAAGTAATCTATATCAAACCTAATACCCTTGAACATACGCGCCATGGCTCTTAGCCATGCGCAAACCAAACATCTAATATCAAACAGCACTATTATAATGATTTTACACCAAAAACATTTGCCACGCCTGGATATATGACATCAACGGGGTTTCCCTTATATATAAGCTCTGTGATCACTTCCGTTGCTCTGTTGGTACCCAACCGCTCATAATAATTTTACACTTGTATATGGATTCAATGATGAAATAAGAATAACTGAACGACTTCCAGGTATTATATGAGATTTTCGTTGTAAGGATTTTCCTTTTTAAAACCAGGTTGTGACCGCGTTTTAGGACTAAACTTGTCAAGGTGCACTCTGTAATTGGATCTCTAATAATCATTTCTATTACTTTCCTGCGACTGACGTCAGACTTTTTGTGTATAGTTGGGATGCTTTGGATCTTGACCTTTTTTGTAGATCGGTACGAGGTGGGCAGATCTCCAGTCGGTGGAACTTATCCTGTTGCGAAACTTATTGTAAATCAGGCGAGAGCCATGCACAGTTCATCAATGTTTTGCGGATAGATGGAGGGAGTTCGTCTGGTCCTGCTGTTTGGGGGGTCAAGGTTTTTAATGATCTTTGACAGCATTGCAGCGATTTCCGATATCCGGGAGGGGAGAAGGTCAGGAAAGAAGGGAAGAAGGATAAAGAGAGGCACAATAAACCACACCTTCCCCCGCAATTCCATCCCCTTTTCCCGTCGTCACCTAAAATTCTCTCCCCCATTTTCCGACTACTATTCCGCCCCTCCTCTTAATCCCTCTCCCTTCCCTAATTCCCCCCCCACTCGCGTCCCCTTCCCTCCGCTCACTTTCCTACCCACCCCTGGACTGGAAACATTTGGTTTCTCTTCTTGAACACGACGAGAGAAAGTCCGTTTAGTGCTTCTGCAGTAGGTTGTCCTGGTGGCATTACACAAATGCATGTGTCGGTGTCATAGGCCCTACTGTGTTTTACTTTTTGTTTAGACCTTACGTAGGCGTAGAAGCTTTGGGTCATCATTAATGCTTTTGCTAATTTCTTTCAAAATCTCTTAGCCCATCTCACTTCTAGCTTAGCTCTCTCTCTCTGCACTGTTGTATAGTGCTCTAGGTTTTTTTCCGTTTTCTTATTTTGATACCTCTTCCAAAGCTCTTTGTTTCCTCCTCCCTAGTTTTTGTGCTTTCTTTGTGAGCCATAACGGTTTCTTTTAGTAGATGGTTCTTAATTGGGAAACATTTTTAATAAGGTCCTGTAATTCCTCTTTGGTGTAACACCAAGCTTCTCCAGTATTCTTGGTTTCCAATTCTTTGGCCCAATATCTGTCTCAGCTTGGCTTTAAGTTTGTCATAGTTCTGTAGTCTCTTTTCGGTTGTCGCTTACTTGGTTCAACGTGGTAATTTAAGTCCCATTGCAACAGGTGTGTGGTCGCTTGTACTTAAATGAGCAATATACATGTACGTCGTCAATCATATCAGAGTTTGAAGTGATAACTAAGAAGGATTGACTCGGTCGTGTAGGCTTCATAAGTGCTGGGTACCATAGGTTGTATACAACATCCAAAAAGGCCTCAGATAATCCTTTTTTTCACTTGCATGGCTCCCAATTTATTTCAACGGTTAATTGAATGCAACAATGCATTTCATGTTTGAGACTTCTTAGCACATGGTTTAGAGACTCATTTACATCAGCAGTGTTGGTATTGACTTCAATCTAGGCAGACTATCCGTAGCAATAAATCTGCATCTCTCCCTTCACATGAAATATACACCAAAGGGATTCTTCATATCGCTAGGGACGGGTTTCCTGCAACTGGATTTTTATATTCTCTTAGAATACACTAGTATACGACGTCCATGGAGTACTTGTTTTTTCTGCTCCTGACTCCGACGACCTTTATGCTTGTACTGTGTTTCCTAGACCTATCTTCGAATCTACATTATTTGTGGCAGTGTATCTCCACCCCCTCTTCTATGTTCACCTTGTTTTTCCCGCATCCTTTGTTCTGCCATCACCTTTTTACGACTTCTCTATTGCGTCAGCCACGTGGCTTGCCCAACACCCACCTACGCATGGCTGCATTAGGGTTCTACTAGGACTCTCGTCACATATAGCTATCCAGATATTTCCTGTGTACCCATTTTGGCAATTGTTTCTTCGTTTATTTACAATCCGTCTCCTTGTCTTGTCGTTTGAGTATCACAACATTAGAGTTTATACTCATGTATTTAGTGTCTACTGCCAATCGTTCATTTTTCCCATTAATTTACAGTCTTCACCGGGTGGTTTACATCTTCCGTTCCCGCTTGTTTTGAAAAATTGTCTGCAAGTCATTCCTTTTTGGCTGTAAGATCTCTTCATGGTGCCTTCCTTGGAAGAGTTTGATCATACAGCTTGATAAATAGGAGTAGAGGAAATGGGCATTGTATCTTTACACATATATTACAGTGAAATTGTATATGCTCTAGTGACTGCTGTCCTGTTGGGGGGTGTTGTCGGATCTCGATAATTTTCTTTCATTATTTTAAGTTTTTTCACATTGTCCTTAAGAGTCTAAGTTTGTCAGCTTCTCTTTTTCTTGTTCATATGCCAAATCTGGCTTTAGATTACTTTATTACCTCTAATTGTGTAGTTCTTTGCACTTGCAAGAGCTGTCGTGTGCTTTTCTTGGAGGTTTTTGACTCTTTGCAAGCTTTTACGCAGGTATTGAGCATTTATGCAGTGGAGCTCCACAGCCCGTGCTTGTGCATTTTAAATGTTATTCATGCTTTCTCCCGTGCCCTTTCGTCCTAACTGTAGCTGTTATTGTGCTATTCACATTGGCGCAGCTGTCTCCTCCGGACCCAAGGAGGCTGCTTTCAGCACTGCCTCACTTTGTCTTTGCTTTACGGACCCTTATCCCCCTTGTGTTTTCCCCCTTCACTATCACAAACAATTGGAAAATTGATAGATCAGATAGAAACAAAAAACACCATGACCGACCTGTGTGACGCAGCTTGATTGTTGTCGTTATTGGGATATTTTCTATTATCTATGCTGAAATGAAATGAAAAGAATTTGGTGAAGAAATAGGCAGATTGTGATAGATATTGTAAGCTGATCTATTTACCCCGTTCAGTTCCATTCATTTTGTTGAATATTAATTCAAATATATATATGGATTATTAAGTTTAAATATTGTAGGACATTCAAAAGTATCTCTTAAAGCTGGGAAAAAAATGAAGACAATTCTTCTTCAAGTTAAATGGTGGAAATCAACACGTTGAAGGAAGACTTGCATGAAAAACTAAGACAACCGACTTAATTATCACTATTTTGGCGACGGGCCAATTATCCAAAGTGTCTTTTTAGAACAGTGCATGCTTATGGAAATATTGTTTAAGTTAAAAAAAAAAACTCTTATCCAAAATTACAATTATGTTCAAATTGTTTTTTAAAACATGTCATTGACCAAATTGAACGTTCCATCTGTCAAATTTATTTTGTTCAATATTTACGCAGAGGAACTCTTATCCAAAAATCTGTTTCAAATTTGTCCTAAACTATGCTATTGATCCTGAAAGTTTTCTCTGATCCATATCACTTTGTAAAATTTTGTGCAAACAATTGTTTGAAGAAAAAATATAGGTTATGTGTATTGTTTTGAGAAGGAATGTTTTGTTTATTACTTTTAAACATGCCAGTGCCACAATTAACCACCCTTTTATGACGTTTATCTTGACCAGAGTGGGATTATTCGTTTAAGCAAAATTGGTTTTTGTTTACTCTGTGAACTCCACTGGATTGGAGAAATGGGAAGGTGGTGCTGTTCCATATATGCTTATTCACTTTTTAAGCGCTGACTAACTCATGTTTACAAGAATATATAGTCAAAAAAATGAAGGATTACAATTAGGTCAGAAATAGATAAATAAATACGGTACGAAAGAACATGTCGAGTGGAGGTCCAGCAGTTATTCCATTGGCCACCTTGGTTATACACCCATGTAGCAATAGAATACCTTGAACATAAATTTTCTCGTAACGGGGTCTACATTTCCCGTAAGATATTTAAATTGTTAGGACAGGTGTTTATTTGCAAAAAACACTTAAAAGATGGCCTGTCCTCAGCATTTAAAGCTGGAAGCGTGTACTTAGTAAACATTTAAAAAAACGGCGATCGATCGACCGGTGGATTTTACAGATCGTTGTGATCATATATATAGAAGCATTATGAAGGGAACCACTTGTTGAAAACTTTCAAATTGTTTCTATCAAATTCTGCATAAGAAAATGTGTTTTTGGAAAAGTGAATGTAATGCAGGGGTTCCGCGTTGAGCGGTGGAGGGGACCCCACCCAACCCTGCGCCGCCTGATATGAACTCTTCCGAACACTTTATGACGATTAATCAAACAAAACCTAACCCATCAAGCCTACGATTTTAAAGACCAGTGATCTATACCTAACGTAACTATAAAATAGTTAAACCACTTGATAAAAAGCTTTTTGAAAGTTGAAATTGTTTCGATTTCAAATTGCATAAGAAAATGGTTTTGGAAAAAGTGAAATTGCAAGGCGTTCCGGCTTTGGCGGACTGGGGGACATCCACCTCTCAATACCCACCCCTGCACGCTTAATATAACCTGCACAAAAAGTATTCGGCATGTTTTTCGATCAGGTACTGTTGCCAAAGTCGGGACATTTTGAAATTTTCAAAATAATAATTTGTTGCCTAGATTTGCCTTCATTTAAGAACTCGCTTGTAAAAAAGACGTTGCATGGAAAATGGCTGAGATAGACCGACCGAAAGACCAGCAAAACCCCAAAACCAAAAGTTGCAGGTTTGGGGATTTTTTCAATGGCATGGCAGTGTACTGGGACACGAACACGCGGACCACAATCAATCTTGCAAGTAGGCTTTCTCGCTCATTCAGTCGGAAGAAAAACCTCTTTGTGTAAAATCCCACTTACACCACGTATTAGGCGTTGTACCAACACAGTGGGACAGTGAAAAAATACAAAAAAACGCAACTTGTTTGGTTGGGGGGTTGGGTTGGCGTCTTCGGTCACTCTAGCTCAGCCATTTTTGTACGCTTTTTTACAAGCCGAGGTGTTAAATGAAAGAGTAAGGCTAGGCACAACAAATGTAGATTCTGAAAACTTTCAAAATGGTCGTACTTTGGCACAGGACTGATCGAAAAACATGCCGAAGTACTTTTGTGCCAGGTGTACATGACTCTCTTTGACACACTTGCATGAAGAGTTACTTCAAACAAAACTATGAACTATATTATTTTCTTTTTAATATCACGTTTATCATACCTGTAAACATTATGAGTAACACATTAAAATATTTCAAATTGACAAACGATCAGTTGCAGGGTTCCGCGCTTGGCGCGGGAGGTCTGGAACCCTTCCACGCCGCTTACACGGCGCCATGGCTACTTTGCAGCCATGACAACGTTGCCCCTGCCCTTATTGAGAGGGGCTGATCCGCCCCTACTTAGAAATATTGTACGTGGTAATAAATTCTGATTTTATGTGTGATTTTTTGTCAAATCACAACGATTTTATTTAAAACATTTCGGGTCGCCTGGCTCGCGGGGTAATATTATGTGTCCTGAGTGATTGAACAATTGCCCCATTCAACTACATTGGAAAAAGATTGATTGCCATTTGTAAAAAGTCAGCGATTCCGCGCTGCGCGCGGGGGTGGGGTGGGTTGGGGGGGTGGTGGGGGGCACACCACCCTCCCGCATCCGACCCTGCTACGCAGCCATTCTAAAGCTCATCTATCTTGGCATCCCCCCCCTCTAGCCAGGGCTGGATCTGACCCTGGAAGATCGGACAGGTAAGCAGGAATTAGGTGATTCATTCCCTTAAAAGTCAGGAGAAGCACCTTAAAGATAACTCTTCATTTACATGTAACCAATGAAGCTCTCTCCGCAAGGTGGCAGAAGGATGGAATCTATTGCACTGAAAATAATTCCCTGTGCAAGCCTTTTTTGAAAAGGTGTTTGAACTTTCGTACTCTTCTCTCTGTCTGATTAACACTAACAAAAAAGCTGAGTTTGAATAGTCTAAACGCGGACAAAATAAAGCGAACGACTAACATGATGGCAGCTTTTAGCAGTGATGAACCGACGAATTCTGTATATTTTTCCTGAGATGATAGTTAGTTTAACAGTTTTTAACAATAAGAGTTTCACATGATCCTTCATAGACAGTTTGATCGAAAACAACCCCCAAATTTCGTATTTTGGATGATGGAAAGAATCTTAATATCACCAATTGAAGAGAAACATCGCCCAACATTCAACAGATTGTAAGGCGATGCTGCCAAGAAAAAAACTCTGTTTTGCTTTTGGTAAGCTTCAGCATGTTTTCTTGTCATCCATTCATGAATATCATTTATACATGATAACAATCTCGGTAAGCTAATCGGCAGAACCCATCTATTTTTGGATCGAAAGACAAATAAGTGGATATCATCAGCGTATATGTGAAAATGGATACAAATGCTTTCGAATTGATGTATTACCAATGATAATTGTATATAAACAAGAAAAGCGTCCAAGGAACGACCCTTGAGGTACACCAAATATAAGCTCAAACTTATCACAAGATCCATCAGCCGCCTTCGACGCAGACAGATCACCACCAACAGAAACGCGGAGGTCTCGTCACGGAGATAACGATGAAATCCACTTAAGCGCCAAACCAGTGATATTGAAAATGGACGACAAACGATCAAGAAGAATTTGATGATCTACAGTGTCCGAAGGCAGCGAAAGATCCAGTAGTACTACAAAAACCGCATTCCCTTTATCTACCGATATCAGTCCTAATATCATTCTTTACACGAAGTAAAGCGTTTCTGTGCTGTGTTGAGCCTTATAGGCCGACTGGAACTCCTCATGAAGACCATGAGTGCAGCCGAAGGATTTTGTAACTGGGCGGCGGCAATTTTTTTCCCATAATTTTTGAATAGTACCTAATATTATAAACAGGACGATACTTTTGCAACAAATTTTTAATCAAGAGTAGACTTCTTTAGAACAAGGCACAAACTATTGCTTCACCGAAGTTGGGAAGGAAAACCTCGCCCTACTGACGATTTGTTTTACAATAACTTTCAACCCCTTACACATGATACTAACATTCTCTTTAAATAACCACATTGTCAATGTGTCAAGCACACATGACTTTTTAAAAACTCAGAATAGTTTTTTTCAATGTCTATTATACTGACAGATTGAAGCTACAACATTGTTGAATATCAGAGTCAACAATATCATAATCACTTTTGGGCCGAGTCCCACTCAAAACTGTGACAGCTCATTCCTTATTTTTTGCCACCTTGTTTAACAAAATTGAAGCAATAAGAATTGCTCAGTTTCATAAATTGAATCAAAAACTTGGTAATGCTTTGACATTATTATTTAGCAGCTATTCATTATATGAATACATATTCCTACAATCAGACGATTTCAGTTCATCATTGTAGTATACCTCCTTAGCAGATTGAATGAGTTTGTTAACTCTGTTTAGATGATCTATTGTATGCAATATGATCATCATCATCTTTTGTTTTACGCCATTTTCGTTCTAATTGGCGACGCACACACCATTTCATCAAAATTTCACTATTATACAGGGGGGGGAAACGATGGAAACCGGAGGTCTCAGCTTCGGAACAGTGTCTCTGACGGGCGCATGCGCATCAAGTAACAGTTGTAACACGTGAGTCTATTTGCTCAAGCACTTCATCAAACAGTACATCGAAAGTCAAGGGACATCATGGAAGAAGCAAAATCACTGTCACTAACAAAAGTAAGTTGACATTTGGCCACAGGAATCCTATTGAATATCAATTGAAAGAAAGCAGAAGAAAGAAAAGAAACGAATTTTATTATTGCAAGACATAGTAAAGTTAAAAACCCTGTGAACACAGGTTCAACTTTACAAGTATAGCCATGGCACCCAAAACATATAGCGATGATGTCCGTGATGTTTCTTCAGACACCAATATTCAAAAATGAGACAAATTCGAAAATACATGCAATCCAAAATTATTTATCTAGACGAAATATGGATAAATGCCCATCACACTCCGTCCAAATGTTGGATTGACAAAGATGGGAAGGACGGTATTGCCACCCTTCTTGGAAAAGGCCAGCGCTTAATCATCGTCCATGCCGAAGTTGTAACGGATTCGTACCACAAGCTGATTTAAACTTTGTTTCAAAAAACAGTGGTGACTATCACGATGAGATGAACGGGAATCATTTTAAAGAAGGGCTCGAAGACAAGGTTTTACTTTTTTTTTGCACATCCCAGAAAATTCAACAAAAATAATGGATAACGCCAGTTATCATAGCGTTTAAAGCAAAAAAAAAAAAAAAAACCCAAATATGAACGTACGAAGGCCAGATATGCAGAGGTGGCTTTCCCAAACAAATGTCAAATTTTCAACAAATGCAAAGAAAAGGGATCTTAACAATCTCATTCAAATACATAAGCCAACTACAACAAGGACAGATAGATGAATCTGGCCAAAGCATATGGCCCTGAAATAGTTCTTCTTCCTCCTTATCACCCGGATCTTAACCCCAATAGAACTCATTTGGTCACAAATAAAAGCGATGGTGGCCCAACATTCACAAGGAGTTTTTAAACTAAAATCTGTCAAAACTGTTCGAGGGGAAAGCTCTACAAAAGTCCCCGAACAATTAAAGATTGGAAAAATGCAATAAGAATGTTATTGGGATAGAAGACTCCCTCCTACTGGAGCAAGGAATAATATTGTTGATATTGACCTAAATCTAATCAAGCTGACGGAGGACGTTGACTCGGAATCAGACGATGATGAGAATGTATAGTGTAGTCTGTTATGTACGATTTTAAGCTTGTTGTGCAATTTTTTTTTGCTAAGGATGCTTTTTTTGGTGTTCATTGGATAGAGTAGGACATCCAGGTATCAGAAAGTATTGGTCGCATTTTCTGATAAGCGTTTGGCCGCCATCTTGGATTTCAAAATGGCCACCATTTCCAAAGGATTTTCCTATAAACTTTGGTTCTGACAACATATTGGAAGTTCAATTTGGTGGCCAAACTAATGTTTTCATCACTACCTAGGAGTTCAAAAACTATATAATAAAACCTAGTCGAACAAAGCTGGGCTTTAACAACAACACCCTCACCCTTGGTGGTGGGGGGGGGGGGGGAATCGTTGTTAAGCCGCTGCCCTTCTACCCCAGTCCCCTTAGAGATTTTCCTCTACAATAAGGGACGTATGATTTTGGATGCTTTTTGTAGTAATGATACGATAGACATCCAGTTATCAGAAAAGTAGTGGTTGCATTTTCTCTGAAAAGCATTTGGCGCAATCTGGATTCAATGGCCGCCATTTCTTAAGGATTTTGCTCTATAAACTTTGGTTCTGACACATTGGAATTCAAATTTGTTGGCCAAAAACTATGTTTTTTCACTACCGGGAGTTCAAAAATATGATAACCTAGTCTAACAAAGCTGTGGCTTTGCAACACCCTTCACCCTTGGTGGGGGGGGGTGGCATCGTTCAAAACCGCCCCTTTTGGGCCCCCCCTCTACCCGTTCCCCTTAGAGATGTTCTACATAGGGACGTATGAGAAGTGGCGTGGCTAGCGTTAGGCAAGCCTTACAGTCTAGGCAAGGGTCCTCGGATCGAATCTCAGTGGACCACTGACGGATTTAACTTTCGGGTACTCAATTTGGATTTGATTTGTATAACAGATGTGGATTAAATCCTTAATGCCACTTTCTTTTCTCCATGGTTCATTTTGAAATGTGGTCAAATGAACCATAAGCTTGCACTCACCCATCCGGTGTGTTGGGTTTAGTGTCGTGGTGTTTGAATGTTTCAATATATGGCGCTGTTTAAAGCTGCTGCCTTCCAAGTTGCATTTTTCTTCTGTCTATAATCTATTAGTTGAAAGTCTCTAGCAATTTGGCATACGGGCCACGATTTTGAAATTAAAATAAACCTTGATTATTTATTATTTTTGGATGCTTTTTGGTGTCATTGATATAGTAGACATCCGGTATCAGAAAAGTAATGGTTGGCCATTTTCTCTGAAAAGCATTTGGCGCCATCCTTGAGATTCAAAATGCCGCCATTTTCCAAAGGAAGGATTTTGCTTATAACTTGGTTCTGAGCAACATTGGAAGTCAAATTTGTTGGCCAAACCTATGTTTTAACTACCTGGGAGTTCAAAAATATGATAATAAAACCTAGTCTAACAAAGATGTGCTTTGCATACACCCTTAACCGTGGTGGGGGGGGGGGGTGCAATCGTTTAAACCGATGCCCTTCTACCCAGTTCCCCTTAGAGATGTTCTACAATAGGGACGTGGAGAAGTGGCGTGGTCTAGCGGTTAGCAAGCTTACCTCTAGAGCAAAGGTCCTCGGATCGAATCTCTGTGGGACCACTTGCTTGATTTAATTCGGGAACTCATTTGGGATTTGATTTGTATAAGAATGTTATTAAATCATAATGCCACTTCTCCATGGTTATTTGAATGGGGCCAATTAACCAGAAGCTTGCACCTACCCATCCGGTGTGTGTGTTTAGTGTAGTGTGTTTGAATGTTGGGTCACTATGGTCGCTGTTTACGCTGCTGCCTCCAAGTTTGCATTGTTGTATTCTGTCTAGTAATTAGTACAGATTTTTAAAGGCTCATAGCATTTGGCATACACCACGATTGAGATTACAATAAACCTTGATTATTATTATTTGGATGCTTTTTTGGTTGTCATTGGATAGAGTAGACATCCAGGTCTCATAAGTATGGTTCGGATTTTCTCGGAAAAAGCGTTTGGCGCCATCTGGATTCAAATGGCCGCCATTTCCAAAAGAATTTTGCTCTAGAATTTGTTCTGAGCAACATTGGAGGAAGTCAAATTTGGTGGCCCAACCTATGTTTCAATAAGTTGGGGGAGTTCAATAAAGGGGGATAATTATCCTAATCTGACCAATCTGTGCTTGAAATACCCATCAACCCTGGTGTGGGCCATGGGTGGGGGGTGAGGTCAATCTTTTAACACTGGCCCCCTACCCATCTCCCTTTGAGAGTTTTTAATGCCAGCCCGTCTGGCAGTCGACTGCGTCGTCGGAGGAACGGAGTACCACGGGAATCAGTGCTGGCTCCCATTCTGTTCAGCTTGTGTGGCGGCGATTGGCTCAAACGAGCGAATGGATTGGTATTGGCTGTCGCTCGACGGCTTGCCCTTCTTCACTCGGACGGAGGCTCAACGAATGCTCTTCGGATCAACCGCAGTGGAGCACCTCTGCCATGCGATGCGGTCCTGCACCCCGACTTGTCTGGGAGTGAGACTTGGTCGGTGGCTTACTTTGCCTTGCTGATCATCAGGGGTGTCGTCCAACTGCCTCTGCGCACCGCCGCCCGGCTCTGGTCTACCTACACGGCGCTGCTGAATATGCCGCCCCAGCAGGGTGCAACAGCTCTCCTCGCGCAGGGATACTGGAAAACGGTGCTCGGCGAGCCATGGGAACCATTGCGGGCTGCCTTTGTCCCACTCTCCATCTGGTTCATGCGGTGCTTTGGGCATTGCGCATGTGGTGCTTGGGGGCATCGCATACATAGGGTGGTGAATCCGGCTCTGTTGGACAGCATGCGCCTGCTGCATGACGCTCTCGGGGAGTCACACCCGGCTCGGCCGACGGTGACTTGCGCTCCTCTCGACTCTTTCTGTTGACGCCGGCTGCTGGACGCTCCGGCTCCCCTTTTGACATCTTGCAGACATGGAGCACTGCCCTTGCGGATCCTGGCTGGAACCGGTTGCTGCGCCCCGCAGGGGCCGTCGCCAGGGTTCGGGGGTGCGAGTTTACCACCCACCCAATCTCCAAAATTCCAAAAAGGTCCACAAAAATTATGTGTGTGAGCGAATCGAGCTAGGAAAAAATGGGGGTTAGAGGGCTTTTTTTTGTCCAAAAGGCATAGTTGGGCCAAAAAGGTCCATCTTTTTGGCCAATTTACATTAACACCTCTCAGTTTTGTGAAAAGGTCCACTTTTGGAAAAGGCCCACTTTTGAAAATCCCCCTCAACCCCCCCAGAAAAAATCCTTGCTATTGGCCTGTCTGTCTCCTCCAGCTTCAAACATATTTAGCTCTCTACCCAGCGCTCATACGCAATAAGGAGGTAAAGTTAGTGGTTGGCAAGAAGGGTGCTCTTAAAGTTTTGATCACAGCTCCAGCTCCCATCGTTTCAGCTCTTACCGAGCGGGGAAAATAATGAAACACAAAACCATCAGTAGCAATAAATTCAAGCTGTTGGAAGAAATGCTATTATTAGCTATCAGCACAAAATAGCGCTGGAGATCCTGCTACCATACCCCCATATGAAATCAATTTCAGAAACTTTTGTAAAACCAAAGTCCGATAATTTTGCCACCTATATACAAAAGGAACCTGGGCTCAACATATCGACAGCACATCTTTGGGCTCAAGACAATGTTCTCCATCCAACAATACCAAAGCCTTAGGCTTGTATCAAAAGGATTTGGTAAGAAGCATGTCACACTTGACATTCATGACTGCAGAACTTGTTGCACCTGAGGCAGTAGTAGAGCGTTTGGTAAGTGATTTTTGTATGGCAGTCACCTCCTACATTGTGAAAAAATTGGGGGGGGGGGGGATTACAATGGCAGCCATTTAAGATGACTTTTTTCCTAAAAGAAGAAATGGAGGTTTTGTTGCAAACCTTCAATATTGTTTTTTTTATCACGGGGGATCTAACTGATGTGACATCAGTGTTTCAAACACGGTTTGCACTTGGTCTACTGACATACAGCTACAGTATCATTTAGCCTTACCTACTGGTTGTGATTTTTAAAAGCACAAGCCCTGCATGTGCGCACGCTACTCTTGGGCCATTTGACGTCACATGTCCCGGTACTTCAAACTGATTATTTTGATAAAAAAATTGTTTTTAATAATAACATTTTTAGGCCAAAAAAAACTGGCGAAAATGTTTGTAGCATTTTAGCGCTAGCGGAATGTTTCTCATATTCCGCATTTTTTCGGAGCACACTTATGACGTCTTAGAGACTGTGGGATGTTGGTATAGTCTCGATTTTTGGTGCATAGAGGGACCAAAAGCTATACATAGGTAATTTTTCTAACCACAACCACCAAATCATGACCCTTACAGAAAATCTCAAGGTGCTGGGGCGGATGAAGCGATGTAACAACGACCACCGACACACCATGGTGACGGATGTGACAAGGACAGCTTGGTTAGACTAGGTGATTATCATATTTTTGAAATCCCAGGTAATTAAAACATAAGTTTGGTCACCAAATTTGACTTCCCATGTTGCTCAGAACCAAAGTTTATAGGCAAATCCTTTGAAGTTAGACGTTTCCATTAGAAGTCCACTGATGCAAATGAGGTATTGCCATTCATCCGTCAAAGCGCAACTGCACAACATATCCAGCGCATGACGGAATCAATTGTAATACCCTTTGCATCCAAGTTCCTTCTGATATGAAACGTCTACCCTTTAGAAGGCGGCCATTTTGAAATCCAAGATGTCGCCAAAAGCTTTTTCATTTCAGAAAAAAATGCAACCAATACTTTTTTTTCTGCTACCTGGATGTTTTATATTTCATCCAATGACACCAAAAAAGCATCGAAATGATATGACGACCACACCCCCTATATAGAAATCTCAAAGGGGGAACTGAGGTCAGGGCAATGGCGTAATACCACAACCCCCCCCCCCCCCCCACACAAGCACAACTTTGGATATATTATGTTATTATCACACATATTCCTGAACTGCCGGGTATTGAAAACCACAGGTTTGGCGCCACGAAATTGACTTCCAATGTTGCTCTGAACCAAAGATATACGTCAAAATCCTTTGGAGGAAATGGCGGCTATTTTAAAAATCTTCCCAAGATGGCGGCTAAACGCTTTTCAGAAAAAATGCGACCCATACTTTTTCTGATACCTGGATTTTTATTATATCCCAATGACAACCAAAAAAAGCATCGAAATGATAAACCCCTATTATAGAAAATTAATCTCAAAGTGGAACTTAGTGTATGGGGCATGGCTAATACACCCAACACCCCCCCCCCATTATGGCCGAGGGGTGTTAAAAAGCACAACTTGATAGATTATAGGTTAATTATCATGTTCCTGAAATCCCAGTATTGAAAAATAGGTTTGGCCACACCGAATGTGACTTCCAATGTTGCCCAAAACCAAAGATATACGTCAAAATCCTTTGGAAATGGCGGCCATTTTGAAATCCAAGATGGCGGCTAAGCGCTATTTCAGAAAAAATGCGAAACGCAATATTTTCTGATACCTGATGTCTAACCTATCCAATGATACCAAAAAAGCATCCTTAGCCCAAAAAAATGCAAATATACAATAAACATCCTAACATGTAAGTGAATTTTTAACTCATTAATTAATTTTAAACGATAACTATAGGCCTATGCATCAGGGTTTTATTCATGAAAATTTGCAAATGTACGACAAAATATTTTTTTGTGCTGTCATCCCTAATTTTTACTTGACGCGGAGTCAAAATCCTATTGTGATCGGCTATCATTATACTAAAAACCGATTACAGACACTGAAGTGATTCCCCCGATTTATACAATTGTCGTTTTTAAAAAAAAGCCCAAAACTCATAGAGGGACGGGCATATGAGGTTGGATCGACTATTAATACAGTATTGAGACCGATTGTGGCCAGGGATTCGCTCAGAACGTGTTTGTTTGCCGGTGTGGTACTTGTGCTTCTTCCTTCTTTTCTTTTTAATACTTAGGTTTTATTTCAGGGGCATGTGTATTGAGTACAGGTGAGTTAGGTTATACCTAGTGTCATATATTCCTGTTTTATATTTTATTATCGTATAAAGGACGCAACTCTGCCTTCCCTGAATTTGGCCGGTCACAGGCTAGCGTTTTTAGAACTACGTTACACTTAGGTAGTCACGTTGGTCTGGTCAAAATGGCTCAGATTCAGAACCCTCTCGATCTATTTTTGATACTGAAAGTGAGAATGATATGGTCGACGTTGTTGGTATTATGATGCTGTTCCTCGTTCATCTTTCGAGGCTATGATCAGTCAAATAATTCAAGAAACTGACTCTATGCATTCTTCCATGTCACCAGCTCCGATGCTAATTTTTGTTTGTGTGGGGAAAAGTTAAAGAAAAATAAACGTGTACGACATCACGGAATTCAAACTCGTTCTGATTTTGAAGGTTTTTGATGGTGAAGATTCTGAAATTGCCTCTCCAGAAAACAAGTAGCCGGGGTAAAAGTCATTCTTCTTATAGTATTGGGCGGGGGCCTGTTGTTGTTCTCATCTCATCCCCTGATGCGAATTTGGCCAAAATCAGTTCTTTGAAAATAACCAAGGCCCTGAATACTATTGGGAAAGATTATGTTAAAAAGGTTGTGAAAGCTAGAAATAATAGCATAGCTGTAACTTGTTTCAATGCATCTCAGGCAGCAAAAATCAAGGCTCTTAGTACTTTGGGTGATTGGAATATTGAGACTGAATTTCCAAAGAGTGAGACTCAAAGTAAGGGTGTTATTTTTGGCGTTTCTGTAGATATTACCAATGCAGAAATTGTGGATGCTTGTTGTCAAGTTGGGGTTTTGGAGGCTAAGCGTTGGAAAGTTAGAAGGGATGGTGTCTTGCAGGATTCCCTTTCTGTATGTCTCACCTTTAATCGCAAGGTTTTACCATATGAAGTTAGGTTAGGATATGAATCTCATAAAGTTCGTCCTTTTGTTGCGCCTGTGGATAGGTGTTTCAAGTGTCAACGCATTGGTCATACTATGGCAGTTTGTAAGGGTACTATCAAATGTGTTCGGTGTGGGGGTCCTCATGATTATGATTCATGTACCAATAGAGATAGGTTGAAGTGTGCCAGATGCGGTGGAAGTCACTCTGCTGCTTACGGATCTATGCGTGTTGAAAAGAGAGTTCAGCTTGTTCGTGCTAATCAGGGTATTTCTTATTCTGATGCTGTTATGTTAGTTCGCGAAGAGTCGTATGTAGCTCCTTCTGGCGATGCGAATGTGGTGGGTGCCAGTCATGATTTTGCAAGCGCTCCAGACAATAATTCTCCTGTGTTTGGCAAACCTATGAATAAACCATTGATTCAGAAAATTCAGAGCAGAGCTAGTGTCCATGTTGAGGTATGTGATAAGTCGAAAGTTACGACCGTAGATAGGGAGTCTCAAACTGATGATGCCAGTGATGAGCCATCTATCCGGGTAGGTCCCAAGTTGGTCAAATTGCTTGTTGGTGTTATGGAAGTTTTTGATAAGGTCAAAGGTTCAGATGAAAGGGAAAAGGCTATTGTTGGCTTGATCAACCAGACTTTTGGTGGTTCCGGGAATTTTGAATTACCTAAAGGCCCTAAGAAGAATAAAGTGGGTACGAAGACAGCTAGCAAATCTGGTAGTGGACAATCTGATTCTGATCGTGTAACTGAGGTTCCAAAAAGTCCTAGTCAGAGTAGAAGATCTGATAAAAACAATCAGGGAAGAAGTGGAGGAAATGTTGCATGTAGCCCTGGTAAGGCAACTGGAAATTCTAGTGGGTCATCTCAGGTACCATCTCCTAGATTTTCCTATAAGTCATGTGAATATACCAGTGAGAAAGGTAATAAACATGGGGGGAAATAAGTTTTTGGGGGGATTTTGCTGGCGTCTTAATTATATTTATGGTCTGTATTCTTCAATGGAATGCACAGTCTGTGTCTGGTCATGGATTTGAATTTAAGAGGGGGATTGCAGAAATGCAGGAAAAGCCTGATATCATTTGTATACAAGAAACTTGGCTTACTAAAAATAAGAAATTTACTCTTTCTGGCTATGACTTCATCCGTAAGGACAGGATTGTTGATGTTGGTTCAAACAGAGATCCTCATGGGGGATGTGGTATTTTTTTATTAAGAAGGGTCTTGCTGTGTCGTTATTGATATTAAAGATTCGGATGTTGAACTCCAGTTAATTGAAATAAGAGCTGTTGATGGTATTAATAAGATCTTTGTGGCTAATGTTTATAATCCGTGTTTTGCAATTTTGGACACATTTTTGGATAGTATTTTTGATAAAGTGGATGCTACGGTTTTTATTTGTGGGGATTTTAATGCACATAATTCTCTATGGGGTAGTGATAATACAGATAAAAATGGGTTCGTATTGGATACCATTATTGATGATTACGACCTTTCCTGTTTAAATGATGGGTCCGGTACGAGACTTGACCCGAGGTCAGGTAAATTATCCTGTATTGATGTCACCCTTTGTTCTGCTTTGGCGTCTTCGAGATGTTCTTGGAAGGTTTTACCGGATAATTGGGGTAGTGATCATTTCCCAATCCTAGTCCATTTTGGGGTAAAGGCTTATTTTAGTAGTAGGGTTCATGTCCCTCGATGGAATATTAAAAAAGGTAATTGGCCAAAGTTTGATTTACTGAGATGGTGTCTTTTCCTGATGTTAATTTGGAGACTGAGGAGTTATATAACACTTTTGTTGCTCAAATCAACAAAGCCTCAGGTGCTTCTATTCCTAAGACTAAAGCTTTTATTAGTAGTGGTAGATCTCCTGTTCCATGGTGGAATAGTTCGTGTTCTGATGCAATCCGAAATAAGAGGAAAGCTTTAAATTCTTTGAGACGCAGTTATACTCATGATAAATTTATTGATTACAAACGTAAACGTGCGATTGCAAGGAAAATTATACTAGAGGCTAAAAGAAATGATTGGATGAAGTTTTGTGATACTATTAATTCTCATGTAGCTGTTGGTAAAGTTTGGAGTAATGTTCGCAATATAACGAGAACTACCCAGAGCATGTGCCCATTTAATTCAGAGTGGTTTTTCTGCTGGTTACGGACTTGGATATAAAGCAAATTATACGCGGAGTTCAGAAGATTAAAGATAATGCTGAACGCAATTTTACTTTTTCACAAAATGATAGTAGTTTTAAATGAGCCTTTTTATTTTTGAAGAGCTGGATCATGCAATTGATAAGGCCAAATGTACTTCTCCAGGTAAGGATGGGATTAGTAATGCTATTATTAAGCATTTTCAATTCATGTCAAGTTTATTTTGCTCACAATTTTTAATGTCATCTGGAGTCGGGCTGAATGTCCTAAAGCCTGGAAGCAAGCTGTTTTGATCCCTTTACTCAAACCTGGTAAAGTTGCAACTGATCCAATGTCTTATAGACCTATTGCTTTAACCTCGGCCCTTGGTAAAATTATGGAGAGAATGGTTAACAAACGTCTTCTTTGGTTTCTGGAGACCAGAAAGCTCCTTAATTCTGTTCAAAGTGGGTTTCGTACCGGTAGGCGTACTACTGACCATCTGGTCCATTTAGAATCGTCTGTAAACAGTGGTTTTGCTAATAAAGAAAGCACAGTTGCTGTTTTTCTTGATATCCAGAAAGCATACGATATGGTCTGGAGGAAAGGTGCTATCATCAAACTTCAGTTACTTGGGGTCTGTGGTCGCATTGTTCGCTGGATTAATGACTTTCTCTCTGACCGTACTATTCAGGTCAGAGTTAATGGCATTCTTTCAGATGTTTGTATCATTGATAATGGGTAATTCCGCAAGGTAGTGTTATCAGTCCTGTTATTTTTAATGTTTCGGTTAATGATCTTCCCAATAAGCTTCGGGGTATTAAAGTCTCTCAGTTTGCGGACGACATTGCAGTTTGGAAGTCTAACAGAAATATTAATTTTGCTACTAAAAAGTTCAGGAGGGTCTTAATTCTATTGTTCTTTGGTGCAAGAATTGGGGCTTTCAGCTTTCTGCTCCTAAGACGGTTGGCATTCTTTTTACCCGGAAACGGAAAGTTAAAGATATTATGTTGAAAATTGCTGACAAACCAGTTATATTTAAGAAAAGCACTAAGTTTTTGGGTTTGATTTTTGACCAGAAGTTGACTTGGACTGAGCATTTTGATTATATCATAGATCGTTGTAAGACTCGTCTTAATTACGCTGTATTTCTGCCTCTTCATGGGGGGCTAATAGTAAGACTCTTATGATGTTATACAGAGCTCTTATTCGTCCTATTCTTGAATATGGTTGTGAGGCTTTTGAGTCTGCATCATCTGTGGGAAAAGCTAGACTTGACAGCATTCAGTATAGGGCTTTGAAGATTTGTGCTGGTGCCATTTGTCGCACTTCTCTTAGAACTTTGCAAGTTGAGTGTGGCGAACCGCCTTTGGATTTGAGACGCAGTTACCTGATTAATACTTATGCCGTGACTATTGAGGCCATTGATAATCATCCTAATCTGATTTTGCTCCAACAGTCATGGTATGGATGTTATTTTTCAGAAAAATGGTCTGGTAGTTTGGCTCATTGCCCTTTTGAAGCGAGAGTTGATGTTGTTAATAGTACGGTCTTCTCTTTGACTCCATGTTGTCGCCCCTTTTGGGATTTTAGGGCTGTGAATGTTTCTTATGATATCCTTTCTCTCATTGGTCATACTGAAGATGTGAGAATTAAAACATGAAATGGCCATCCGTGAGATTAACGGTAGATGGAGAAGTTCTCTACATATATATACAGAATGGTTCTGTTAATCCGGAGTTTAATAGTTTTTTATCCATGCTTTAAGTTTCAGAGGAGGTTTTCGATCTTACTAGATGGATTTCTATTTTTTCAGCCGAACTTATTGCCATATTGTTGGCGCTTGAATGGGTTGATGAAATTAAACCAGGGATCTCTTTTATTTTGAGCGATGTCTTAGTGCTTATTAATACAAACGGATTTTTGCTCCAGTTAAACAAAATTGTCATGCATATCCTCTATTTATGTGTACGTCTAAATTAATGACTCAAGGTTTAGGAAGTTTCCTTTACGCCTTAAGGAATTACAACATGGTAGTTCGTAAAAATGGTATTCTGAAAAAACATTGGTCCTATTATTTTGGTATGTATAGTCGGTCGGGCTACTGTAGCTATTCTAATGGCGGGCGCCCATGGCTAAGGGACGCAATTTTTTTAATTCGTAATTAATAATTCTGATCCAAACGGACTGTTTTCGGCACATTTTCATAAATTTGGTTTGGCAATTCAAAC
Source organism: Ophioderma brevispina (assembly GCA_023653785.1). Lineage (NCBI taxonomy): Eukaryota > Metazoa > Echinodermata > Ophiuroidea > Amphilepidida > Ophiodermatidae > Ophioderma > Ophioderma brevispina. The sequence continues at coordinate 30,499 of JAMKCH010036603.1, read as the reverse complement.
CATCTTTCTATGCGGTTTTTCATTTATGTCTTCAGGGTCATCAGGGATCACCAAAAATATGACATTGTGATCAGGCTTTTAAGTTATGGTGCTTTTCACGCAATATTCCTCCCCCTTCTCTCAAAACTTAGTGTAATTCATAATATATATATATCTAGAATCATAGTTAGTCATAAAGGGTGGCGCACATTACCATCCCACAATGTTTAAAGTAATTTTTTTATTTAATTATGGGCCATAAACAGTGGCCTATCAATAAGAATCAATTGAATTGGAAAGAAGATCAGAGAAGAGAAAGCCTCAAAAGAGGGCACTTCCGCGACGGGAATCGAACCCGGGTCACTAGCGTACATGACAAGCGTGTTAACCATCTGCACCACGAGTCCCACACGGTTGAGATACAACTTTTGAGGTGATATAGCTATACAGCTATATAGGTGGGAGAGCGTGGCCTGTAAGTACGAGTGGCTCTTTTTGAGGCTTTCTTCGTCTCTGATCTTTCTTTCTTTCCAATTCCACTTGTTCTTCCTTGATAGGCCATGGCCCTTAATAACAAATTAACTTTAAAAATGGTGGTATTGCGCACCTTTAGCAGGGGGTTCCCCTATGATTCTAATGTTTAACTTACCGCATAGCGCCCATCCCTCCTTGAATCGTATAGTATATCTATATATAATAATATAGATATAGATATCTCATCTATATATCTATATATATATAGATATATATATATATATTGTGAGTTTGCTTTGTAGTTGCTTTATTAGGGGTTTCATAGTCAAAATCACAAATAAGACATTTGAACATGATTGCTGATTTTTTTTCCTTCAAGGTGGAAGACATTATATTGACAACGGAAATATTATTATTTACTAATACAAAATGAAAAACCATGGTAACAAAGAGTTACGGCGAAAGATCTCTGACTCTGAAATTTAGTTGTGGAAGCCAGAAACAAATCCCCTTAAAAGGCACCTATCATAAATTGCTAAAATCCTCAAATAATCAAAAATCAGTTTTTGCTTTCTGGTAAGCAAGTATACTAGAGGGCATCCTGCCATATACGCCTACAAATGGGTAGGAGGGGAGCGCCAGCAGTCACACCTAATAAATACACCATCTGAATTTTAGGTCAATTAGTGTCCCGTACGGACACACAAATTACTATCAAGCACATAATTGAATGGGGAATTGGTAAATCTTTGTGAAGCACGGCCTTTTTCTCCTCCTTTTCTGTCAATTCTGCAGTTGGAAAAGTAACTTATGAAATTCTACAGGCTATACTTCACTTTTAAGCCTAGTTCCTTCCTGCATTACAACGGGTGATTCAGTAGCCACTGTTAGCGTGAAAAAGGGTAAACTCACTGTAAACTTAATATACGTTGTTGATTAACATGTCTTGTAATCATCATGTTGGTGACCCTAGGAACGCCCTAATGAACAAGTTTGGCAAAGCAAAATATCTATAGAAACACCCATAATAACGTAGCAAGGTTTAAAATATGTTATTTTGGGGGGAAATTACAACAGCTAAGTTTTGAGTTAATTTTGGAGGGAAAATTTGGATGAAAAAACGCATAACTTAAGAGATAATCACTGTTAAAAATATCATATTTGTGATCTTTACCCTGAAAACTCATATAAGATGTATTGTTGTATTTGAAGAAAAAGTTAAATAAATAATGGACATTATATTATAAAGCGCCAGACTCCTTCCCAAGGGTCGCTCACTGCGCTAAAAAAGCAAGTACAAGTAACAGACTAGTAACAACAATGAACAAAGAAGAAAAATACAAATAAACAAGATAAATGACAGAGATGTCTTAAAGCTACAAATTATTGTACATTACAAAACATGAAGAGGGATGTTTATTCCAAAGTCTGGTGCACAGATGACAAAGGCACAATCACCAGTGCCTGAGAAAGAGTTATGAAATCTTGGCTCATGTAGCAGTTGGAGATTAGAAGAGCGAAGAAGCTCGAAGACCTTAATGTGCTCTTTCACTGGTAGCCAATGTATATCAGTGAAAATGTGTGTAATATGAAACTTTTTCTTAGTACGAGTGATCAGACGTGCAGCAGTGTTTTGAAGACGATTCAGGCGATGAACCTGATTTTGTAGAGACCGTACATGAGAGAGTTGCACATATGCAAATGTTAAACACGATGCAATAAGAGAGTGAGTTGGGTGGCATCTGTAGTAAGATATTTCTTTATTCTACCTATGTTGTGAATTTGGTGCTAGCCAGCTTTAAGTATGGAAGAGATGTGTGGTTTCATTGACATGTCCGAGTTTATGATAACACCCAAATTGCGAGCCTCCTTGGATGATGGATTTGTGAATCACCTATAAGTAGTTTGTCTATGACAATTTAAATATTTGATTCTTGGAGCCAATGATAAGATACTCAGTCTCACTATCATTTAGTTTGAGAAAATCTTCACGCATCCAAGATCTTATTTCAGTAATGCAAGCTTCAAATTTAGAAATACCGCACGCATGGTCAACTGGTTTAAATTTGCGTATTGATGAAATTGGAGACCATATTTTCTGATAATATTGCCAATGGGGTAAGTATAGATGGTGAACCATAGCGGTCCAAGGTCCGATCCCTGCGGGAGGCCAAAGTCCAGGAAACCGGATTAGACATAGATTTACCAATGGCAACCCGCTGGAATCGGTGACTGAGATCAGTTCTTGCACAGGACAATGCAGTCCCATTCAGGCCAATGAATTGTTGAAGGCGGTTCAGCAAAATTGGATGGTTGACCGTATCAAATACCGATGGTAAATCTAGTAAATTTGAGTGCGCATATATTTGTATTATCTAAAGCACATGCAGCTTGCTTCCTCCTTAAAAATCACATATTCTGTTAGACACAACACAAAAGTTGGAGACTGGTCTGTAGTTTTTCAGGTCTTCTACACCAAGTCCTGCCTTTTTAAACAGATGTTTGACATGTGCTATCTTAATGGAAACAACCCAGATTAGAAAGAGACATTAACTATATTTGTGAAAGCAGGCAGAAGTGTGTCAAGGCAATCTTTAACAATCCATATTGGGATTGGATCTAGGGAGGCAAGTCCATAATTGGAGGTAATCCAGTGGGGGAAAAGAGTTCAAGGATGTTTTGTATTTTCAGCAAGTGCCTCATCGGAGGTACAAATTGGGAGAGATGTGGCTACCCTACTTACACTAAAGATAAAATAGTCAACTTGAAGGAGGATGAACCGATTCAATCATATAAAATTTTCATTTTGTTTGATTTACCTTGACCCCAAAACCCCATCTATAAAGTTTCGCGCCGATATTAAAATTCGCTTTGATGTGAGAGCTAAAACGTGATTTTGTAAGCCTCATATATAGAGTATTAGTCGACCAAAATGGGGCACATTTTCGGGTTGGTACAAGTTGTGACCCTACTTTTGAGACCCCACGTTTGAGACCATACTTTTAAAATTCATCGATTCATCCCAAATAATGTTTGAATGATGTGTGTGAAATACCAATTGAAACTAGTAAATATTAGGCTGAAATTTGATTTTTGAACATCAAGTAAAAACAAGATCATCGTCGTCCTTTCGTCGACTACCATGTTGTAATTCTTAATGGTAAGGGAATGGCAACTAATAGTACATGGGGAAATGTAAGTGATGTTTTTCCAATACAGAATTTCATGGAGCATCTGAAAATCATGGGTGTGATTTTTTTAAATGTGTTCTTGGGTGTTTTATAAGGGGGCAACATTTGTGCAGGGGTAAACAATAAAAGTAAGACGAACATATTTGGCACCATTTTCAAAACAAACTGATGAATCTGAAATTTTACCCCCAGTGTGACTTTGAACCCTTTTTGCCTTGTAACTCTTGTATATAACCTTCAGATAGGGCAAACTATACCTTTCTGTAATCCTTGAAAGGCACTGAACATGATGGTATACTTTAAAGCATATTTTGTCCCATTTCATATTAGTCTAATCAACTGGTTTGTCAGTATTGTGACGAAAGAATGGCTTATTTAAGCTGGAAATTTAGGTCAAATCAAAAGACTTAATTTCAATAAGATATAAAAGAAAGTCTATTAAAGAAAATTTTATTAGGGACAAAAATTTTATAAAAACCATGAAACAAAAATATTTTAAGTGAATTTTGGATCCACTCTATTTTAGTAAAGTTTGCCCTTAAGTCTTGGGAATATGAGCAGGAGAAAAAAACCTGTTGAAATTATGAAATGAGTTTACTTTATCAACATGGAATCTCTCTGTGAAAAAGGTATTATTAAGAATCGTTGGCAATGGCACTCTCCTAAACAGAAAGGTTGAGATACGCGGAAGATCAAAATTAAGATTGAAATTTTAAATCGTATAGATTTAAATTCAATCCAAATTTGATTTAAATTAAGTTTCGATGTTTTCCTCTGCCCAATCTATTGCACTGTTGCATTGGAAATGGGTGTAGTAAAACCCCCTGTAAGTGGCTAGCGTAAGCGCGCCGTTTACTAATAAATGTCGGGTTCCGACGCTTTAATTATCCAAAAAAAAACATGTCGTATAAATGGCATCTTCAATATCACTTTAAAATGCGTAGTGTCTGTTTTTCACAAAGAACGGTAACCATTTAAGTGACAAAAGCGGTTTTCACTTTTTGTTTTTTTTGTTTTTCCCGTTGTGCCCAATGGGGGGGGGGGGGGGACCACTTTCCCCGACGGGATTTTTGCACGAAATTTATACACAATGGTGAAGGGGTCATAAGACAACCCCAAATGCAGAATACGAAATGAAATTTGTCTATTTGGATGCAAATTAGAGGCAAAACATTGTTCAAAACACGAAAAATTGGGCAAAACATTTTGAAAACTTATTTATGTTATATATATTCTAGAAGACCCAAAATAATACATATAACACCAAAACCAGCCAGTTTAGCCGGGAATTCCGTATTTTTTTACGGGTGTTGCAAAATACACCGCATTTTCCATAGAGTTTGACAGTAACGGTTTAGTAACGTCCACGTTGAATTTGGTTTCAGCCACATAGATGGTTAATTCTTTTTAAGGTAACTAATACTGTTTACTTACATGTATGTGTGAACTTATATCAGCCAAAAAAAACTTCACTTTTGGTTTTTATTTTTAAAAGATTCTATATGCTTCCAGTAGTGCCATGCAAGGGGGGGGGGTCCAGCGACCCAAACTAATTAAATAATAACGACTTGGCGATTTTAATTATTTTGGTATGAAAAGAAGCCGCATTTAAAGTCAAGACCAATTACAACAAATTTGGCGCAAATCGCTCGCGTAAAGCGGCCAGCGGGAAAACCAAGTGGGGGGGTCCATAGGGAAACCCCCCCCGTTGGTCACTTAAGTGGACAGATTAAGGTATTGATATGGAACCTAACACTAGCAATTTAGAGACAAAATGGGCATTTTGATGTGAAATGAATGACTGTGGTTTTAATTCTTGTGCATATGAGTGCCACGGCCTTGTTTACACTTAAGTACACAGCATTAATATACTGATGTGGTCAGTGCATGGTGTACCGTGTACATGTATGTGCATGGCCATGTTAAGCAAATACTGGTGTAATTCAATTTGCGGTGAAGAGGATGAACGCCTAAATTTAATCATATGAGCTGAAGGATGTCTTCTTTCTTCAAACAGTTAATAGTTTACGTTCATCACTTAAATCTTATAAAATTATACGCGCTTGTGAAATAAAAGTGGGGTCTCAAAAGTAGGGTCTCTGAAGTGGGGTCAAAATTGTAGCAACCCCACTTTTTCCCTCATAACATCCAAAACAAACATCTGTATCTCTTAAGATTTTCCAGACACCAAAATTGTGACCACTTTCCGTAAAATCTGGAGTTCGGGGGACGAGCTTATTGTGATCGGCCATGGATGTTGAACTAAAGTACATTCTGTTATGATTGATGTCCCGTGGACTTCAAAGGTCAAATACCCTTTATACACAAACAAAGCCTCGTGGCACAAATGATCTAAATTTATATAATACACTGTTTTTAATAATGTATTAATCAGATTGGTTCGAGAAGTTGGTATGTCCAAAACACAATTACCTGTACAATTTCAAAGCTAAACTCTCAACATTTGAGTCTTATCACAAATTTCTTCGAAGTGACAGCTTATGTCCACATTTAAAAAAAGCTTGCAGTTTCAACGCTGATTGCCCTCACAGCGAAGACTCCAAATTTACAGCATGCAAATATAAAAATCCACAAGAAATAATTCCATTGCAATCTTCTCATTCTTTAGAATAACGTTTGTCCATCAGTCAAGACGACACTGTTAGTAGGGCCCTCGACGTACACTAATAATTCCAATATATCCCACGATTTTCTATCCGTCACAAATTTGGAATTCTATTTTTGATTCCAGCACTTTGGCTTCAAAGACGACAGTAGAATAATTATAGCGACTTAATCGCTCACGTGGAATTTAAAATAATAAATCCTGGTACTATGTACTGTACTGTCTGTCACATTGCTCAGATCAAACTAGCTGTACTACTGCATAGCTCCTGTTTACTACTGCGGCCAAGTTGTTTATCTCAATTCTCCTTATATAAGTTAGTTCACAACCTTGTATTTCCAGTTCTCTAATAATTCGTTACACATCATCATGCATAAACATAACCTTGCTCTAGCTGACTCATGGGGTTCTCAACATAAAATACATCATCTGCATTGCACCATCTGACATAAATAATATCATGGGAAACCCCCAAATTTTGCAATCGTTTGATCTCATGCATAAACAGTTGACTCAGTTTCTAAATTTACATCACGAGGAATCCGGTCATCCTCTTTGCACAATCTCTACCTTGAGTCACATAACAGGTGCATGATTTTTTCAACCATTCTTGCATTTCTAAATTTTGCTTTGGATGTCGGAAGTTTCTCGCTATTTGGCGCTAGGATAGCTTTGGCATTATCCATTGTGATAATGGACTTTGTGGCTGTGCGGGGAATAACTGTGTTATGATCTGTTTTGTCGACAAAGATGAGTTTGGCTCCGGGAACAATCAACACTTTCAACATGTTCGCTATGCTTTCCCCAGTAGGTATTGGGAACCCACCATTTTGTTTTCCATCTTTGTCTATCCAAGTGTGACGGTGATCCTTTTTTCGTCGAGATATGAGTTTTAGAGCAGAGCCAAATATCATAGGGGCCTTATTTAAGGAGTTTCGTTTACCCCACTACGAAGGTTAACACTTTTGGTAGTTGTATGGACCCTCTACTCATGCTAGGTAGGGAGTACTCTCAAATTTGTGGTATCAATTTTTTCAATAGGGGGGGGGCTCAATTTAGTTTACACAGGGGTCAAATTTTTAAAAAATGTTAAAATGCCCCAATCATGGTTGAAATGTATGCATATTGTCATCTAATCTTAAAGCATTCCAAAATGTATAGTTTGGTACCACCTACGACCATTGGTTTTGGAGTTATGGGGTAAAAATGACAAATGGTAAAAAAGGTCAATCTCAACATTTGTACCTGGGTCAACATTAAAAGTTACTCTGATTATATTGTTAAATACTTGCAATTAATACCTTAAGGTAAGAGGAATCCTAAAAGTATAGTTTTTGATTATGTTAAATGCTACTTACGAGGTAACGGGTCAAGAAGGGCACTCCAGATTGGATTTATGTTGCCCCAGACTTTATTCGTCGCATAACATGTTAACTATCTATGCAGGATGGTACAACTATTCCTTATTTGACACATTAGCTAGAATGAACAACTTCTTTCATTTTTTCCAAAATTGGAACAACTCTGATTTTGACCCCTGTACAAATAGAAATTGACCTTCTTTACCATTTTAGAGCCATTTTTAGAAATACCCTATAACTCTCAAACAAATGGTCCATAAGATGTACAAACTATACATTCTTGGAATCCTTACGACTAGACGGACAATATGATTACATTTCAACATATTGGAATTTCAAAATTTGACCCCTGTGTAACCTAAATTGGCCCCTAGTGGTTGTGAAAAAAAAGGGATATCTAACCACAATTTGAGAGTAACACCTACCTAGCATTGGTGGAGATGTCCATACTAACTACAATGTGTCAAACCTTTCTGTAGTGAGTGGTAAACGATGATGGTTTGACCTGGGTCGGAGCTCCTCCTCTATGTGGTGAGGTTCTTTAATTGTTTATGATCTTTTTAATTTTGCGTAGATATGTGTCGCAGTAAAACAATTGCGGCTCTCCGATCAGAACTCTGCCATTCTGTGTTTTAAAAATTTAAACCAATAGTAGAGTAAAGATAGCACATGACCCCAAAAGAAGTTGAGATATCATCTTGACTCTAAATCCAATATGGCGCCATCCCGCATGTTGGAAAGACAAATTCTTGTATCTTGGAGGATGGGCAAAGGAACAAACAAGATGTCATTTCCTACTAATTCTAGCATAACAAATCATTAAAATGCTTTTATGCAATGTTGATATAATCTTGACCTCTAAATCCAATAGGGCCGCCATCCGCCATGTGGGAAAGTACAATGGATGGGCCAAAATGACAAACAAGATATCATTTCATACTAATTCTAGCATACAAATCCATTAAAGGAATTAATGAAGTTAAGATTTCTCTTGGCCATACATCCAATAGGGCTGCCATCCGCCATGTTAATTTGAAAACTATTGAATTCTTTTCATCTATGATACCAGATGGGCAAAAATGGCAACAATCTGTGTTAGTGAAGTATTCGAAAGAAGAAATGTCATTGATGGTGTTTTAAAAGTTTTGAGAGCATCTTGACGTCTTCAAAAGCCACTGACCACCATTTTGAAAAAATGAAAAGGTAAATTTTCCGATATAGCATCAGACAGATTACAATGACAAATTAGTGTCATTTTCTATTTGGCATCATTACAAATCTATTAGAATAAAAAATTATATTTTTAGTGGGCTACAGGCTGTCCCAAACCCAAATGTTAACAACTGACGACGACATTTTATTAAAAAGAAAAAGTACGCATGGGTCTTGTTTGGTATCCCTTTAAGCCAATAAAATAAGCTTTAATATGCCATTATTTAATTTCATGCCACTTTGATATATGTTAAGCTTGGACCCTTATACTTACCAGAAAATGCATGAACCCTTTCTGTTGCCATTTTGTGGGTCATGTGGTGAAAAATGCCATATTTTGATCCTATACAAGGTTTTTCAACAGTTTCCAGGAGACTCGTTCTCTACACTAGTAAAGTTAATATCTTGACGAAGGGTGGTCAACAGTTTATCTAATGTGGGAAATCCTTCTTCTGGTAGAAGTGATCACTTTGAAGATGCTTCCCGGTCAAAATCCGCCAGTGTTTTATTTATTGGAGGGTTTCTTCTGTCAATTAGTTTTGGTTTAAAGGGACCATAATGGTATGAAAAAATAGTCAGATATGAAATGTACCCTGTTGAAATCATTCCACAAATTAAAAAACAATTGAGATTTTACATTCTGCAAAAAAGTTAAAACCAAAGAGTCGTGGTTATTTTGTGACAATTCCTGCCACAGGAAAATGGAAGGTTTTGACATCACTGCCAGAATTTGCATATAGAAGGTTTTGTGGACACAGTCAAAAACATTCAGACCAAGGAATCAGACATTGTACTTCAAGCTCGTAGTAAGATATAGCCCAGTTAAAATCTGACGTCAGAATCAAATTGTAAATACGAGCGCGCGCCGCCTCGCGGGCAAAACTCGAGGTCACAGCTATCCCAGCATAGTAAACAGTACTTGACACGCGTGTAATCTCAGCATCTATCTGTGTGGAAGTTTTCGAGAATTTTTTCTTCAAGATATTATCGGGAAGATGGAACGAAATTGAATATTGTTAAAGATTTATCTGAAAACAATAGCAGAGAGTACTTGGGAGCGACTGAAAAAAAAATCTGATGAACAATACCCGATTATTATGAGTTAGATTCTACTTAGCTCGTTCCGTAGCGTTGCAAGTCGTCCGTACCTACCTCAAATTGTGGAGGAGATAGTAGGGGCTTTCGTTGCGGAAAAAGCCAGAGCACCCTAGGGCTAGATTCTACTGTGTCGGAGGATAACAAAAAGATTGCCATCGAGCACTCGACGACATTATAGGCTACCATCATCCACAACACCCAAGCCATTCACACACGAGTCTCTAAAAGAATCCAGATTCTGATGCTATAATTAATTTGTATCGGGTTATGTGAAGAGTGCTCTTTACCAAGGTTACTATACCTCCACAGTTTTGGTTATCCGTGCCAGGGTTGCACGCGGGCAGAAGCCAAATGACAAGAGTGCAGTGAAGGATGACTCCACAGGGTCTACACACAACGTCTACAGCTTGGTACGTACATGACATGTACGGTTTCCTGATTGGTAACTTGTTTAATTCCACCATATTATGTACTGTCCAAATATCTACAGTCCCAAATAGTGAATGGTCCAGGGGTGATGATGGAGATTATCGCTCAATAGTTGCCCTAGCATACCAGGCCCTACCCCGAGGCGTAGTGGCAGTATGCTAGGGCCTAATAGTATGCTAGGCCTACGTAGTATCGTGAGCAGGTATGCTAGGCCTACAAAGATAGAACGACAGGTTATGCTACGCCAACGAGGGAAGCGTGAATCGCCATTCATCACCCGATATAAGACCAGTCAATATTCGCTTTATATACCGAATACATTCTTTGTTCACTGAGTGGTCAAAACGACATCCCGTGACAGTTTATTTTCTATTATGTAGCGTCCCTAGCCTCCTAATCCTAGCTAGAATGAAAGTGATAAGCCTACCCAAGGCCAAGACCAGACTAGTTATGCCTAGGCTTGGGTAATTGAGAAATGACACAAATAAATATATACCAAAAATGTAAGTAGAGGGGCATACTCACCAACATTTGTCGGATGGAAGTTGAAGGATCCAGTTCCAAATCAAAAAAGATTATCAAAAAAGTACTGTAAGCTTCCAACGGATGAGCTCCATCGTAGAACTTAAGTCTTATCATCGACTCATCCGTGACAGGTTTCGTTGCTCATATCCTTCACTTACCTGCATCCAGCATTGAGGCCTGCATACATCTGCCTTTTGTGTTTCTACTTTTTTTCTTGTTTAACCTCATTCACCTAGAAGATCACGTCTGCTAACACTTGATCATGATTAGATTAGAAATTAAACAAAAAATTGTAACAAGTACCTTTAATAATCTATTACAGATAGGTGAGGTCAGGGGTCACATATCATGTAGTGTCCAAGGAGGTTGATATCAGCGCATTTTGACCACCCTTCTATTTTCTGTTGCACTAATGACATGTATTGATACAAATGAACTTCAAGATGATACCTTTGCACAAAACTGAATAATGAATGCTTTTTAGCTAAAAAAAAAGTTCTTTAGGAAAAAATGCATTAAACTTACTTTTTTGGCCACCCTGTATAACACGCATGCCTATTCTAATGTGTTACAAATAACACATTGACCTGAAAGGGATATAGTACATTCAAAATATGAACTATATATTTTTTTCATTTTCATAATGTCTGTAAAATTCATGCAGTTTGTTGGTTAAAAAGAATGATTTTTATGACTTTTTGTCGTATCACCTGTATATTGGTAGTACACCTAAATATCCCTTCAAACTTTGCAGATTATAATCCTTATAATATCCTCTTCATAAATGTATAATTGTAGAATTTGGATCAAAGCTTTTTGAGACTATAATGAGAAATAGGGAAATGCAGTCGATTTTCACCGCTATTGCGTCTTTTGGAGTAGTCCTTCGCTTAGCGCAACCGACGGAACAGCAACTGTCTGGCATTGCATTGTTGATTATGCAGGGCAGTAAATATATAATTAATCTAGAACAATACTTATGGGAAATTCAAAGCGTGTTATGACATAAATAAATTAAACTCAACCATCACTATACAGCGGTTATACAGTGACCGTAATTTTTGCCTGCGAGCAGCTACTTCCGGGTCAGTGACCGACTCAGAATGTAAAATGTTATAGTAGGCTTTTTTATTCTTGTCAGTCATTAAAAGTTTTGGGCGTGTCGATCAGTATTACCATTCGTTCTGAGAGGGTGTACGCTTTACCCACTAATTCAATAGAATTCTAATGGACAATGTCGGATCGGATTAAGGCCTAATTATAAAATGTCCCTTTTATCGAAGAAAATAATGCAAGTAAATTGCACTGAATAATTCCAAACAAAATTGAATAAACTGAAGCATTAACATAAGAAAAGAAAATGATACGAATAGTAATTATTACTCGCCAAACTTTATTTGTCATTATTGCTGGAAGAGGAAGAATCTCCACTATCAGAATCCTCAACCATTTTACAACAACATCAGGAATTTCAATATTATATGTTGTTGATTTTTCCAGCATGATTTATCTATATCAACAAATGCTGCATGGAATTTTCATTCAGTATTTTTTTGGGACTGAAGGAATATTAGAAAATCTGCTAAGTTAAGATGGTTTACATTTATTCGTCTTGTTACAGAAATTACGGTTTGACGTCTTGTCCAATCATATATATAAGTACTGAAAGGTTTGGGTCACTCATAACAAACTACAATATACGTGCCTAATCCTCCTCAACCCGGCCTCGATGTTCATGATCACGTATCCCCAAAGAGGTTCTATATAGATAGAGAGGCAAAACGTTTAACGTTACGTCATCTTTAAAATTTCACCGTCTTCGCATGTTTTGCCGACCACAAGAAAACATGAGTACCAACAATAGAAAGCAAGGGCTGCCTCCGCTTCTTCCACTAGTGGGTGCCGCTTTGCATATCACTATCGGTAAGTGATACAACTGATGTCATGTGTGGCCAGGTGGTAATAATAGTGTACCTGATCATTGTGCTCCGATACTTCTTTTTCTCAAATGCAATGCGCGCTTAGTGTAAAAATTTGTATTCATTGAGGCGGTTTAGTAAATCAAGACGACTGACGGTTCATTTCATTCGTTTTGTGGTGGCCATGGGTAAGAAAATTTAACACCCAATAGCACCCAACATCAACCCTGATATTCCGGATTGTTTGGTATCGATTGACATTATGCTAAGGATAAGGACCTAGCCTAGTGCATTTGACAGGAATAATCGCACGCGACCGTATGAGTCAGTGCAGACAATCCACGAGAGCCGGAGTCTCGAGTGCTGCTGCACTGACCCCATACGGTCAAGTGCATTATCCTGTCGAGTGCACTGAGGCGTGGTCCTTATCCGTCATATACTTTTGAGAAAACAATAGCATCAAAGTCATTACATAAATAATATTACGTAATTTATCTAAATTTTTGAGGTAGTTTTTACATAAATTAAAAACACTTCTATACTCCAAAATGTCCAAAGTATATACTCAATAAATATAGTGCCAAAAGACCTTGACGCAATTCATGTTGATTAGTTTGTTTTGAAATGATCTGGAAGTGCGAGAAAACTCAGACTCTCTAAGCCTCTGAGAGGGGCTAATCTTTCTCGCACCTCCCTGTCATTTTCCCAACAAACCCAGTATGATAAAAACGCGTCATGACATTGAAAGAAAGATAACTTTCGCACTGCCCTTTACTTTTTTCCAAACAAACCCATCAATGACGATTTGCATATAAATGCATATGAATTTTCTTCTACAATTCATGCCCATTGTATTAGATGTTAAAGGAAACGCAGACTGTATGTCAAAACATGACTGGTTCGCATTGAAAAACAATGTTATATGGTGAATTTTGATTTTGGTTTCTTGAAGTACACTTAATTCTCAGGGCCTACTATTATATGCAACTGATCAGTCCATGTGTCTCTAACTCCGTGCAGTTATGTCATAACATTTGCCGCAGCTGTACGTCACAGCGGTCAATGTATGCCATTTTTTTGTGCGCGAGTGTAAAAACGACTGTCGCTTAAAGCCAGCGCGTGCGTTTACTGGTGCGCCCATCAAGTCTCGCTCTGACGTCACGGCACGAGGGAGGGATGTTTCAGTAATAGAAGCTAAACTTTCTGAAAGCTTTTCTAATTTGCCAAATTATAAGGAATTTTATATTTACACTTGACCTGCATAGGGTTTGCACTTCCGTTTGTTCATAACGGGGGGGTTCCAGGGACCCCCCCTAAGATACCACTTTCCCAGAATTGTTTAGATGAAAATCCCCACATGTTCGAAGTCTTTTTTCAAGAACATCAACAAAAAGAAATAAACTCAGAAAGTTTTGTTCAGCAAACATTAGGGAGCACCATTGATATTAATTTCGCGTCAAAATGTGCGAAAAGAACTAATTTCTTTTCTTCCTTGCTTTTCTAAGGCATTGTTTCTCCTAGACTTGTGCTGATTGCTTTAATTTGTGAAATGAACCTATAGTTTAACCATATAAAGCACAACATACAATTCTCATACCATTTTATATTTTTTAGGGTTACTTGAATAATTTACCAAGGTTCCTACAGTAAATCGCTACATGAATGTAAATAAAATATAATGCTCATGCCTACTATACTTTGCCAGATTTTTTAATTTATTTATTGTACTACTTTGTTTATGTAACTCGTGGTCTGCATTAGGAAATTCAAGAATCACAGTAACCTCCTAATAAGATTTTTGAATTTTTGTCATGGGCACTTCCGTAGTGCATAAGGGGGGGGGGCTCCTAGTAGCCCAACCCTATTAAACAAAACGACGCGATGATTTGAATGTTTTTTGCACATTGCCACAGCGCAACTAAAAGTTAGACAAATACCAAAAAATATAAACCCAATATATTTGCAAAGCGTTAAATCGCCAGCTTAAAAACTAAATTTGGGTACCTAGACCCCCCCCCCTTATGCATTTAGTGTTTTAATCAATATTTTATGTCAAACGTCGTTACTTAAGATACATTACGCTTTTCGGAAAGAAACATACAAATCACATTATTTTGATGGTCTGTGCGCACGTGACTTCACTAATACTTTAAACATAAACCAATATTTTTTCAACACATAATTGAGTTAGACTGAGACACCATATAATTGTAGATACAGTTCGTAGAGGGTATATAGACGATGCAGTGCATGTTACTTTATATTGAGCAGTAAGTCCGTATCAAATGATTGACGGTACTTCTAGTAGCTATGGAGTTGTGACTTTTGGTGACCCGCGTGCATTTCTAGTGACCCGTGCTTATCTGTATACCCGTGCATTATCTGATGGACCCGTGCAATTCATCTGATGACCCGTGCATTATCCGACAGAGCCCAGTGCATTCCGTGAAAAATAAGGCACGCTGAAAACAATAGATAATTAAACACAGAAGTATATTGTGTGTATAAAAAGCCCCAAACTATAATATTTCCGTGCAATATTCCAAATGTCAGCGGCCAAGCACGGACGACATGTTTTGAATGGGTTTCACGCCCTTGCTTTATCCCTTCTTTGATTGTCTCCAACCAAGGAATTGATAGCGTGTCTCAGACTGTAAGACAATCTATTCAATTGATCTGGTATGAAGCCTTTTTACATATTCGATACAAAAAAGGATTCATGTAAAATGGGTTATAATCAATTCTTATTCTACTGAACAAAGTGAGCATTTCATTTCATCCGTTAATACCCTTTTTAGTTTTAGTTCTCAACTCATCCCCTCCAGATGTGTTTCGTACCATCAACATATGCGTTTACTGACGGAATAAAAATCAGACTATCACTGGTCTATTTTATCTAGCAAGTGAAGTGTGGATTAGCCGGGATTACCACATATACTACCTCATACTCTGACATGGATGTAGAGAGAAGGAGAAAGCTCTTCCCAAATCCCCTTGACCGATGATCATCGCCGCCCTCGTAAAAACATTCGTAAAAACTATTGTATTGAACAATACAACACGAGACCGATATTGATCTGTAGGCATGTGCATCAACATGCATCGATGTACATAGGTTAGGCAGATAGCATATATTTCAGATTGTGCATTTCTTTATAAAAGCATGACCTTGGCTAAATGTTTTTTACAATTAAATACTGGTATTGATTATTTTTAGACATGGAACCACGTCACCGTCAATTATCTTCAGGTAAACCCCGATCTTTCGGTATCATTTGTGGGCTTTATTAGACAGCGAGATAGCATGTTTTTCTTAGATGATTACATTGATTCTAGTTTTAACTCGTACTTTTTCCGGCTTTAAAAACTTGAATGTTTGTAGCGCCGTAGTTTCTTAAAGTATATTTGGAGACAAAATCTAAGTTTGAATTGGGAAACAATGCCGGTATCTCAACAATGGCCCCAAACTTCACAGTGTCCGATGTTGCCCGTTTTTCAATTTTGGCCCGAAGTTTGGCCCATTTTTGTGAATGAGACCCTTGGCGATAGCCCCCGATTTCACTTCAGCGAAATACATTTTAAGACATGATCGTATACAAATATTGTTAAAAATGGACGTCCCATCGCCATATTTTAGCACGCATTGTATGTACATCGATGCAATGTTGATGCACATGCATTCATGCATTAACATTGATCTCTATACGTTGTTATTTGCAAGTAGGCCTATCAAAATCTTTTCAATAGTATTCATGTTTTTAAGAAATATACAGATGAAAAACTCAGTTTCAATGGAGCATTTCAACAATAGGCCAGGGCCGAGGCCTGGGCCCTATTCATTTTTTTTTTTTGCCATTTTGGGTTTCAACACATCTTGGTGGGAGGGTAGGGGGGTGTTTGGCGGGCAACAGAGCGAATACTGCCGGGAGGAAGAAGGGGGTCTCATATTAACTTACTGAGCCAAATATTTTTTTTTGGGGGGGGGAAGCAAAGCACCCATAAAGTCAAACCTCAATCATTTAAGATGACAATCGCAGCACCAGAAATGGTTTTTTGGGGGTCGAGGGGCAAATTAACTTAGGGGGCAGTGAATTTCCATTAAAGTTCATGCAAAAAATAGCCCCTATCAACGGTCGTAGGAATTGAGATTCAAGATTAAGGATTTCACACTTTTTTGGAGGGGGGGGGGGGGGGTCCCACCACCATGCCGTACTGTCTTTCACCTAGCACCACCACTGTTTCTGAAAATAAATGTTCTAAAGTAGTGTTTGGGGCTTATTTGATTAAACGTTGCCCAAACAAAAAATCCTTTTTTATTCGATCCATATTTGGGAACTAGCCTAAATACAGGGACCAAACTCTACGAAACATTTCCTACCTCAATGATTGGGGCCCAGCGACAGCACAAACTGAAAATTCAGCTTGAGGACTCGAGGAATTACTTAAAGGTGACTCCCCGTTGTCAGTCTAGTGTCTCGTACAGGTTGCCATTACAAAATGTTTAGTATCAGTTAACCGCTATACAATGTTTGTTTTCTCAGATGTGGAGTGAAATTTTATGAAGCAATATTAAAGATTTTGCAGTCAAATGGAACAATTCTTAATTGGGTAAGAAAGATAACTTGATGCAATGCCCTAGATGCTGTTTCAGATGGTATTATCTACTTTTCTCTTGCAGTTATGGCTTCAAATTCCATTCCAAAACCACTATGATTTCCTTTACAATGTGACAGTGGTCAAAGGTCAAAAATATATAAATCCTGATGTTCCATTTTGTGCTTTTGGTGATTAATTCAAAACAAATGTGATATGATTGTAGCATTTTTCAAACAAAATTCACCAAAATTATCTCCAGTGAGCTTGAGCTATGTCCCTAGTATCTCTTCATGAAAATGTTCATGTTATGTTAATGTATTAAGCTTAAGAGATAAGTGGAAGTTCTAGGCAAAAATTGCCCCCTCCCATTTTTTAAACAATGTTACCAATATATTAATCAAACCGGAGGACATTAAGCCGTAAAGCCATCTTCATGTAATAATATGCATTGTATTTTCTTCGTCCATGACAGATATCCGAGTTGCTGTTTATGGGGCCGATAAGGACAGCAGGGGAGTTCAAAATTAGGTGTTTGTTTTCTTTTCTTGTTCAAATAAACTACAAAATGTCCTCGGTTGATATTCTACAACAAAGCGCAATTTATACAAATTTGTATCCTATAAACATCTCGTGTCCAATTGCAAAAGAAACCAATTTGGTGTTTTAATGTTTTTATTTTTTTCTTTTTTCAAAAATTAACTTTAATCAAAAAAAGTGAATCAAAATCACCTAGTGGCACGTGGTGTAGAATAGAAACAGGGGGCAACGTTTGCACAGGGGTATACTAAAAAATGAGACTTTGTTTTTTTGTTTAAATAATTTATGTTCCAATGTATTGAGGCTTTTATGTATTTTATTATTTATTAATGAAATCTTCCACGAGGGTAAGCCCACATCAGTTCACGCACTGCTTTCCAGAGGGGCCCTACTCGATACAACGTAAAACATTATTTAAAAATACATAGAATTATACATTTAATTTCAATTACATACAAAATTACAATCAAATGCCAGGGACCAAATACACAAGATGTTAAACTTAAATAAAACATGTAAATATATTAAAAAAGCTTGAATAAAAGCTAAACTAAATGGCACAATATTTAAAATGTGTCTTTGACACCTTCTTTAAAACACTGAAGATTTGGCAAGATTTTTAAGTGATTGAAGTAGTTATTCATGATCTGGCACCAGGTACGTGAAGGGAGCGTTACCAGCTTGGTTTTGACAGATAATGAGAGCGATTCTTATGAGCTTTAAATCTAGTGCTTATGAAGGTGCGTAATTGTTGTGATTGAATGCTGTCCCTCATGCAAGTACTCCGGAGCCAACCATTGATACAATTCTGAGTATTTGCCCTTTGATAACATTTTGCCCACTTTAAATTCCGTATAAATCCCTTGTGTGAAATCTCTGATTTACCGTACAACCCGTAGGTGAATCTTGCGGCTCGTTTGGGAGAGCATTTGATTCTGTTAAATGTTAATAGAGCATCTTTGTCATGATAGTGCAGCAATATCGCTATGAGGCAAGATGGATCGCATTATCTAGGTATTCCGAGTGTACATGACAACATACCAAAATAAACGTTTCAAAACACCCAAGTTTATTGAGAGATTTGCTTACAGGCCATTTTGTCAATGTGCTATCCCATTTTAAACATGAGTCAAACAACATACCAAGATATTTAAATTCTTGTCACAGTTTCAGTTCTTCATCTTTGATTTTATAGTTAGATCCTCACATTTCTTAATTTCTGAGCACTGCCAAAAGTCATTCCAATTTCATTCCAATTATACAACGATTTCATAAGACGGTGCAACCAATATATTTTCGCTCCGTGCCATTAGACGAAACCAATTTTGACTTCATTTTTTTTTATTAGACGATACAATTGTTGACCTGAACTTATTTTTGACTTACTATTCTAGCATGGTAATGGATAGTTTCCAAACCCCTTTTTCCCGTTTTGTAAGATATATATACGACCTACAATAGCCTGCTGTGACACTTGCCAGGGAGTAACTAATATATTGTGTGGCCTAAAACCTGTAAAAAACAGCCTGGGGCAAAGCCGGTCTTTTTTCTGTGCTTGGAACATATTCGATCGTAATCATTCAGGGCTAATAACCTACGTTGTGAGTCAACAAACCACAATCGATAAAAAATAATTAAATCGTTAAAATAATTTGGCTCAAATGTTTGCTTTGGTTAGAAAGAGGGATAAACAGGCTTTTCAGAAAACGTTTTATTTGGTGTCATTGGAACTTTGGAGGAAGAATTTATGCATATTTTACTGAGAGACTTAAATCCTGTTTGGGCCGATTTGAACCCAAACAAGATGCCCTCGCTTACATAGAGTAGCATGGTCTTCAGCAGTGATTTGATTAAAAACATTTAACACCAATTATTGTTAAACCATGGAAGGGATTAAAAGGATTAAAAAATAATATCCCGGAGCTAACAAAAGAAAATGATGATTTAAAAATTCATTCCTACTAATACAGTCCGATAGCTGCGTGTAAGACCACAGTTTACTTACTTCGTCAGTAGGATTTCATGTTATTAACCTACACGGAAACTTGGAGCTAAGTAAAACCATAGAAGGTTTTGTATTCCGCGTGAAAAAAACAGTGCGATATTGATTTTAAGTTTTTAATTTCCAATTATTACAGAAAACTTCAGCTTAGTTCTTCTTGCCATTAACTGGACGCTGAGTATACTGTATTTGTGCAAAATAAATTACCTTAGAGATGTAAACCAAATCTCTGAGCAGTTCATTATGTTCATGAACTGAGACATTGATAGGAGTGATTT
The DNA here is from genome assembly GCA_023653785.1 of Ophioderma brevispina. Lineage (NCBI taxonomy): Eukaryota > Metazoa > Echinodermata > Ophiuroidea > Amphilepidida > Ophiodermatidae > Ophioderma > Ophioderma brevispina. The sequence goes on along the minus strand of JAMKCH010036603.1, from coordinate 10,272 downwards.
TTCATAACTGACTCTTTATGATTGAACATGGTATTTTATGTATTTGTTGAAGATATTTACTTATAATTAAGTTACAGATGATCATTTTATTCAAACTGATATGTTTTTGTCCGAGAAGAAATCCGATACTATCTGATATTGCATGTTTGAATTGTCCTTGCTATCGTTGGTGTTTTGGGTTACGTCCTGTGGTCATTTTCTCCGCATTGTATGGCTAAAATCGGCCAAACTGAAGTTTTAGGTCCTCCGCAAAATTGCCATAGTTTTCTGAACCCAAAGTCCGAAAGACACCATAAAAATTCTTCTGATAGCCCTTTTTTATCCTGTAACACCAAGGCAAAGATTCAACAAAAATAACGTTTAACCTTTGAAGAAATTATTTCCTGAATGTAGTTTTGTATTGACTCAACACTGTAGAAGCTTCATCAGTCCCGCAGTGGCGTAATCACCGGGGGGGCAGGGGGCGCAAGCCCCCCTCCCAAACAGAACCCTTGCCCCCTTCAGCCCCCAAATGAACTGACTTTTTTGGTACAGTGTCTTGGATAAGGCCCAAATTTGCCCCCTCAAAAAAAGCCCTTGCACCCCTTCAAAGCCCCCCCCCCCATTTGCAAGGTCTGGTTACGACGCCACTGGGTCATCCGAGTCCTTACTGTTCAGAAAAGTGCCAGAAATACAAATGCAAATGTATCGTGTACACTTTTCCATATTTGACCTGTACAGGATTAAATTAACAGTGGCAAGAAAATTAAATTAATAAAAATAATGGTTTGACCTCAAAATCACTGCAAACATTAACAATTTTTGAGATGTTATCCTTAGAAATGAATGAAGAATAAGTAGAAGTAAAGTGCAGCGGGGAACATGCATTTGCAGGTGGAAGTTTTTGAACTGGGAAATAGAATGGAGTATAATTGTACTGAATATATCGCAACAGAGTATAATTTTTCCCTATCTGTGGGTTATAGTTTAAAAAGTTATAGGCAATAAAGGTTCAAGGTCATCCCTGGGTAACTTTCAGAAGCTTCCGATTCTTTAAAATGGTCCCCACTTCTAATTCTCCCTGTACTTTCACACCATTTAGTCACATAAATTAGAGGTCCAAAATGTAACTTGTCTACATATCCTAATGGGGGTCATTAAGGTGATAACATCATGAGCTAACCATGAAAATGAGGTAAAAAAGGCATTTTTGCCATATTTAGTGGCCCCTTTTTGACTTGAATTCTATGCCATTCAATCCTTGCCTTTACTGTCCATTTTCCTATTCCTGTTCACCACTTGCATTCAATGGCGTATGACCGTTCATGCGTACTCTGTGCTAACGCATAGGACATAAGAAAACTCACGTCGTTGCGAGAAAATGCCTCAAGGGATTTTCTTTAGCAAGCTTATTGTAGAATATATTTATCATAAATAACCTGTGGATTTTTTTTGAACATTCAGAAAATCCGAAATGGTTAATTTAATAAGAGTGGTATTTTGGTAGGGTATATGCTACTCTATGGCAAAAATTACCAGTGATTGCTGGGTTATTCCAGAGGGCGCAATGGACTAACGGTTAGACCTATACTCTTCGTAAAGCTGACAACCAAGATAATCTATTCTCTACATGGGGATGTAATTTGGTTGACATACGGTGCTGAAAACAGATCAGAAACGACCATTTCTAACAAGGCTTCCACTGTGTAAAAACGGGCCTTTTCGCCAATGTTCATGCACACAGTGTTGGGTGAATCGCTCATCCATAGCCTGTCCTTTGATCAGTCTTGGGGTGCCCTGTGAAGTGGAACATTACATACGATCACACTTATGAATGGAATTCTGTCACAATGATTTTGTTGGGTAGCAAAATGTCGAGGCCCGTTTACAAGTTGACCACTAATGCAGCACTATGTTTTGATTTGCTTGTCATCCTTCTCATTTTGATGGTGGTTCTTGATCAGGATGTGCTGGCCCTAGCTGATGACCTCTCACTAAGACTGTGCATGTCCGCCAGTTATGCCTTCCTGAATCGTAATGAGTACGGGCAAACAGTTGAATATGCTCTAGTGCAGTTGTTATAATCAACACAGAGAACACGACCAAAAGCATGTTTATCTATGCCAGATTGCTGGTGTAAAGTGTATCTCTTGTATACAGTGTGTATCAAATTACAACGCTTCATATTAACCTAATATCTATTGGTAAGCAATCCTGCCACACCTGTCTTCATTTCGGGAGAGACTCCACGTCAACTGAATTACAAACCTTCATTAGATATCTGTGATTTCCGACACCATCGGACCAGCTTTGAATTTATAACCCTTCTTCCATGCACTGTATCTCTGTAGACAGGCGTGTCCAAATGCGATAGGATAAAAGCATAGTGAAGAGTTGAACTTATTTTCAGAGAGATGTTAACACCATGAGGACAGAGGTAGGTTTAATTTTTATTATTTTGGTTTCCAATCCTGCGTTTTTTATTGCTATATACGCTGTAGGCCTAGTGTTAAAGGTAAATTTCAGCATTTCTGTGACCATGAGTAGAAGACCTTTTGGCATTGCCTTTTCCAAATACCACTTACCTTGTTGGGCCCACTGTACAAGGGATCCGACACGCTGTTCCCTCTCGACACTTCGTCATAAGCCGTAGACCTGGCATTCCCGTTTTTTCTATTCTTTTCAATTGGCCAATGCGTTCCCAACTTGGTGTACCGAGGTAATGGTCGCTATTGCTGCCCTTATGCAAAGTTCATGGAATGAACAAGGGGGGGGTGTCTTGGGGGGGCCCTGTTCGTACGCATGGGGCTATCTCACACACCCCATTCCAGTGCTTGTTTTCTCTCTAGATACCATGTGTCCGTATGCAAATTTGCTGGGTCCACTGCATATTTCAAAATGTGGTACTTCAGAACTTTGCATACATTTTAGGTGGGTAGAAAGATGCAAGACCTTTGTTGTTTCTGTTCCTGTACAAACGGATGGATTGGGGTAATCAACCTTGGCATTCCTGCCCACTTCTTCAGTTATCGAGTTGTTAGAGCTTCCAGATTCTGAAATGCGTAAGCAGTCGATGATGTAAACTCTCATGAAATTCAACTAACGATACGTTTTTCTTATATCCCCAACTTCATGCTGTTCCTGGTCACTGTCAGTCTTCTCTTGCCCAAGAGATATGTTGAACTGTCTCCACAGCTTATCTCTTTCTTTGTCACCGGGTCCTTGAACTATCTCCTGGCAAAGGAACCTCATGGATGTTGTTAGAGTGCATAGATGATCATCCTAGGTAGATGGAACGTCTTCATGCCAAGACTTGTCATTTTATAGCTTTCGCCTTCATTGTCCTAGTCCACTTTAGGCAGGTCCTCTACTAGTCGTCATTGCATCAATCTACACGAATATGGTCAGGTCATCTGGCATAACGCTTTCTAGTCTGTTTGAAAGTTGCTATTCTTAGGTGGTACTAACCAATATCATGTTTTTGTGCTTCAGAAAGATCTAGCAGCAGGTCAAACACAATCAGAAAGAGCACGACAGATGGGGCACCTTGAATAAACATGTTTATTACATGACCCAGTTATGCGCTCTGATGCGTACTCTCACAAATAGCTCATCATAGTAGTACCACTGCTCGCATACAGAGGGGTGTGGTCCATTACCCAGAGCAAAATTGGTATGTATCCAATTTGGAGCTACTAGATCCATACGCATTTGCCAGATCGAGCCACGCAACCACAATCTCCCCTTACATTTTGGCTTGGCATGAAGCTTTCCATGTGGCTTACATATCTGAACGCATCCGTGCATACCCGGATAACTCCCTTCCTGAATGGCCTGGTCTATATATCCATTCTGTACCATAAATGTGAAGACATAAACTGATTAACAGACATCCCTCCACATCGTTGACGTGAACGATGTCGGAGTTTTTTGTTTGACTAACACGTATCTTCATGTTTGAAGGCGACCTATACTCCCAAACGGACCGGCTAACGATGGTTTCTCCCGTTCTCCATCCCCACCGGTGGCTACAACCTTGTGCTTCAGGTCAACTTTCATTTTCTAACAGACGATCACTGGACTCGAAAATCCGAGTCGAGATCGCCCCTGTTCGAGCCCGAATACATGAAATACGGTCTCACAGTTCTAGATCAAATATTTTGTATGCTTATTCACCTATGCTTGCAGATCGAATCAGGGGAAAAACCAAGTTAACGTGAACCTTGAAACTTGTGCTTTGGGTTTGGTTTTATTATTCACAGGAAAAATGCGTGGTTTTATATCACTATTTTAAACCATTTTAGGTACCTTTCATATTTGACATTTTGTCATACAATAGTCGCAACTGCAAGATGAACGGAATATTTATAAAACGTGATTCACTTCACTTTAGAGAGGGTCAAGGTTGTATGCACGGTCTTTATACAAAGAAGAAAATATTGGATACGAGGTAGAAAACAAAAAAAAATAAATAAAACGAACAGCTACGAACGACCACGTAAAGAGTGTAGAAACAATAATCCAGTAGATTTGATGCATGTACAACTCTAAGTTTAAATATGTTCAATCTACACGGTGTTTGGTACTTGGACAATAAAAGTGGTAGGTTCATTAGCTCTAAGTTTCAAGGAGCGAAGGTCGACCTGCGTGGGAGTGAGTTGGTTGCCTCTTTTCAAACGGGGGGAAGAATGCCTACTTCCTGACGTCGTGAGATAAACCACTGACTGACGTTTTATGTATACCAACTTTAGAGTTGTATCCTGAGTAAATTGTGACAAAGTTTATTCCTCTTGCGCGGATGTAAGTATGGCATTTGTTTACTTGGATCTGTCATTATTACCAGCTTGGTCATGTTTCATCGCAACGGCCAAAACTAGAGTTCTCTAGGTGATTAATCGATGATTTACCCTATTGATTTGTTTAATGTTGTTTTAAAGGGGTATTTAATTTAAATGAAAGTTAGTAAAGATAATTACAATAACAACAATGTGGTCAAATACGGATATCCAACACTTTGTCAAGAGAAAGGTTGTCAGAAAAAAAATTCAGTGCAGTATTTCTGCAAACATACGCAAGGGTGGAAAAATAGTGGAAATAAATGTGACGTGGGTTCTGTGACATTATCCGAACAATCAGCGGTAAGGCACTGTGTTGTCATGGTGCTCTTGGCTAGGTTACCGGTATTTGATGACCCATTAGTAACTGTTTGAGATAAATGCAGACATTTAGACAAAACGAGAAAACATTGGCTAATCATTGATGTCGTTACGAGATAAGTGGTGAATCTTTTATTTTTCAAAAAAAGATATAGAGAAGTAATCACGTAATATATAGCCGGCGAGGAGGGATAATACAATTTTAGTGGCTGGGGTTCAAATCCGAAGCTAAAAATTAATTTCAGGTAAAAGTCATCAAAGCTTCAAAGCACATTTCGTAAGTTATGACATACACAAAAGGTTCTAAAGTATGAGGATAACGTGCTCGAGCTGAGAACAAACTACTTGATTAGAGGGGCAAGGTTGAGGGGGTATGAATATAATAAATCCCTCAGGACCACTCCATTTCGTATAGCACGTACCTCGATGATTTGGTCATCATAGGCACCCTACTAATGTGGAATGCTATGGCTCAAATCTTCCGCATTGTATTTTTACCGCCTTAAAAATTAGCAATCTCGATTTAGTTAGTCTAGCTAGTCTCTTCGTAGAAAAATCAAAAGGGCAAAACTTTTGTTTGGGAAAAAATGAAGGTGAAGCGTATAAGCCGTTCAAACCGTTAGACTCGGCTATATTTTTCAATAATATTCACCGAGGTTATGAGAGTTACTACCTAGTATTGCGGCAATACAAGCTAATAAGCTAATAAGCTTAAAGAGCTAATACGCAAAGATTGGATAGGCAGCTAGGGCTAATCCAGGGGAAAAAACTGCCATTTTGTGGGATCAACTTTTCTCCACGGTTTTATGTACCTGAACCCATACTCTTTCAAAATAAGGCTTGGGGCCCCCAGTTTTTGCCTCAAATTCAAGATGGCGGCCAAAATTCAAAATGGCCGCCCAAAAATTACTTAATCTAGATATAAGTATTGTGGAACATTTAATTTCCAGGTTTGCTTCCCCAGTGGTTCTGCCAACCTTAAGCTATACACTTCGAATTCAGCTGAAGCACCACCCATTATGTGGTTCTCAAATTAGGTGGCGGCAAAATCCAAAATAGGGGCCAAAATTATTCAATTAGAACTATACTGCCTCCTTAGATTTCCTTTTTATACCTTTTCTTTGCGGATATGTTATTCTGAACCTATATTTTTGGGGTTAGCTTACGAGTTAGTTCAAATCCAAGATGTGCCGCCAAATGGCCAAAACAATTTACCTTAATTAGGGGTATTGTGTGCTGGAGTTTTCCATTGCAAGATTTCAGTAGGGCCCTCATCTAAAACATTATATCCTTCAAAGTCAGCAGGACCACCACCCATAAATTTGGTTCAAATCCAAGATGGCGGCTTAAAATCTAAAATGGCCGCCAAAAAGCTACCTTAATTGATATCTAGTATGGTGAGGTTTATCACTTGAATGTAACTTAAGTGGTTCTCCAATACCTATAACCCTTCAAATTAAGCTAAAACGACACCCATTATATGGCCTTAAATCCAAGATGGTGACCAAAATCCACATGGCCACCAAAAGCTACCTTAATTAGATCCAGTATGTTGAGGCTTATCACTTGATGTCATTATTGGTTCTCCGTACACTATAAACCTTTAAATTCAGGCTGGGAAACGACACCCTTTATGCCTGAAATCCAAGATGGTGGCCAAATCAAAATGGCCACCAAAAGCTACCTTAATTATATATATAGTATGTTGAGGATTATCACTGATGGTCACTTAAGTGGTTCTCCTATAACTATAACCTTCAAATTCAGCTGAATACGACACCATGATATGTGCCTAATCAAAGATGGGGGCCAAAAATCAAAATGGCCACAAAAGTACCTTAATAGATATCTAGAGTTGAGGATTATACTTGATGTCACTTAATTGGTTCTCCTATTACCTATAACCTTCATTAGCTGAAACACAACCATTATAGGCCTAAATCCAAGGATGGGTGGCCAAAATCCAAAATGGCCACCAAAAGCTATCTTAATTCGATATCTAGTATATTGAGGATTATCATTGTGGTAACTTAATGGTCTCGATACATATAACCTTCAAATTTAGCTAAAACGACACCCATTATATGTCGCAAAGATTTCAAGTTGTCCATTTTGTTATCCCGTTGGACGTTCTAAAAACAAACATGAAATTAACCTGACATTATTTTAGTAAAGTTAGGTGACAAATTAGAATAAGTAGTACTAAATACAAAATTGCTTTGGTACAACGTAAACCCCATGTTACACAAAAAAAGTACTTTGCTGCAAATAGATCTGGAGGATTAATTTGAGGATCATTTAACAGCTATTTTGGATGAGTGACAACCATTTTAGACTTTAGTTCAAATTCAATGTTGTGTGGATCTTAAGCTAACTGTAAAGAATAGGTTCAGATGAAAAAACAACTGCAAAAATGAAAACTCAAATAATCTTATATAAAATTAGGGTAATTTTGCGGCTTAATTTAGATTTGGCCATATTATTGGATTCAAGACCCTTACAATGGGGTCTTTAGACACCAATTTGTCAAACAATTTTAAAAAATAGTCTGAGATCCACTTTCGTAAACATCCAAATTATGAAACCAATCCATCTTAAATTAAAGGGGGATGTTTCCCGATTTAAGTCTATAAGTTTTCATCATGATAGAATGGGCCTTCACAAAACCCCATCTGTAAGTTTCGCGCCGATCAACCGTTTTGATGTGAGAGCTACAAACGTGATTTTGCAACCCCATAGAGTTAAGGTGTAAAATAATATTGGTCGACCAAAAAAGGGGCACATTTTCGATCATGACATCCAAACCAAACACCTTTAGCCATAAGATTTCACAGGTAAATGAAGAAAAATAGTAGCTATCTTTGGATAACCAAACTTGTGACCACTTCCGGTAAAATCTGGGGTCCCTGGGGACGAGGCTATTAGCGATCGGGCCTGGACCTTAATGCAGATACTGGTACGTTATATCAAATACGGTTACTTTACAGTGAGCTTCACGCGGCCCACCCATTGATTTGTGCAGGCCTACAGGAATGCATTGTTACCCTGAAGCTAATGTCAACAAACAGAAACGCAAACATGGCAGGATTTGAAACCAAAAAGGCTCTTTAGACGGGAAACCACCGCTTTCATATGGTCAGGAAACTCTTGAAGCTGTTCTTGACGGGAATATCATTGGACGTCAACAATACATCAGGACGTTCACACTGGTAAGAATTTACATTGGCATTTCATATTGTCATAAGGGAATACAGTTCTATTTTACTGCAAGTAAGGGCAAAATTTACCCGCCACATGTCCAAATTTTTGCTTATTATTTATAACCTCTTCGTTACTTCATCTTAGGAACTGGTTATCTTCTTATATTAAGCTGAGCGGCACTGAATTTTGAACTACACGCGGTAAGTAATTTTAGTCGGACGAAATTCCAGGCATTTCCGATTGCATTAGGAAATTACTCGGTTTCTAATTATGTATTTGAGTATAATTTGTTCGGATACCTGAACTATTTTGACAATTGCAGTCATGTAAAATTCGGTCCATGTAAATATTTACAAAATTAAAATTACAAAACAACCAACTGTGTGATGCCTACATTTAGGTACATGTATTAGCTTTGAACATTTAAACTCGAGCTCCGTGCTTTTAAGAATTTCTATATTAGCTTTACGTTCATCATATCCAAATGGCATTACGATATTTGATGCGGCTGGTAAGCTTGAACATTTAAACTCGAGCTGAGTGCTTTTAAGAATTTCTATATTAGCTTTGCATTCATCATATCGAAACGGCATTACGATATTTTATGGGCTGGGAAGCTTGAACATTTAAAGTAAAGCTACAATCCTCGAAAAAAATGTTGGATCACTTTGACCGATTTAGGGAAAAGGTGATCCCCTCTCCCCCAATTCAATGTTGATCCGAGTCATTGTTGTCAACAGCTTCGCCGGGCCCCCAACATTGATGGGGAGTGGGGAAGAATTTGGTAAAAGGGAAGACCTATGCTTTCTAAAGAACAATGACTTACGCAAATTTGATCTCATTTGTGAACATGGCAATGGTTCCAATATATTGCATCAAGTGTTCCAAATATTTTTTTCGATGATTGTAGATGATTTCAAGAATTACCCAGATGGAGTTTGACCTTAAGCTGGGACCACATTGCCACACAGTCTATTATGCTTAGCGTGGCACACAGAGCTTCACTTGGGCATTCTGTTATGTTGTACTGATTTCGTTGTCATGATTTTCTTCGTGACGTGATGTTTGCCCTATTTAGTACAAAGAGGGTGTGAAAAAGCATGTTTAATAATCTAGATTTCTCGGACAATGTGTGATATTCCTGGCAACAGCCAGTTACAGCCTACTGCAGATAGGCGGCAGCAATGGAATGTGCATGCTACAATGAAGGACAACATTAATTTTACCGCTGATTACAATCGCCGTCATAATTTCTGAAACAAATGGCACGCGCGCGTCTGTTGATTGCGTATTGGATTCCCGTTGTCAAGCGTTCGTCACACACTTCCGGGTTTACGCGCGAGTAGCCAGAATTTTGTTTCAGAATTACCAACGAAGAGTATGGCGTATGGCTTCAATATTCAACCGCCATTTGACAGGCGGTTCATGCCGGTTAAACCGTGTTTCACTGTAAACAACAACAACAACAATAACAATAATAATAATAATAATAATAACCAGTTTTATATTAACGGTGGAGCAAACGCATAGCGCATGCGCGAACCGGGAATTTCGAGATCCCGGAAGTGGCTGTTTTGAGACGTAAACAAAGCAATGAAGCTCCACTGGCTTAGCCGAAAATATCACAAATTATTAATGTTTGAAGCAAGATCGAACCGAGATGAAGGTGAAAATAGAAACATACATGTTATAGCTGTGTGAAAATTTAGTTACACGGCGAAATTGTGTGAAATAAAAAGAAAAGAAATGTTTTTATACCATGTAGTACAGTTGAAAAATGTGTCGAAAAAAGTGCAAAATTTTCGCCTTCAATTTTCAACCGAAAATCGCAAATCTCAAAGCCATTTTTGAAAATTTGGGCTTCAAAATAATAGACTGCAATGCTAATATTGTTCTTAAACGTAAACCTCGTGCAACAGTAGCCTGCATTTTTTAA
>JAMKCH010036602.1:0-26132 GCA_023653785.1 Ophioderma brevispina | reverse complement strand
CCCTCATTTGTTGATGAGGTCAAAGGTCACATATCAAGGTCAAAGGTCATTTAAGCCTATCATTCACTAACCGCGACGGCAGGCGACACAAGCGGTCCGAGGACCGATGTATTTTTTTTCTATATTTTAAAGGATACCGAATCAGAATTTTTTGGTTAACCTCTGGCAAATGTGGGGAATTTGTAAAATAAGGGTTAAAATTAGTTTGGGGTAAAGTTAAAATGTGCACCAATTTATTTGTCTCATTTAAAAGTATAGTTTGAATTTAAAAACTATAGTTTGTCCAGGTAGTGGGAGATACAAAGCTTAGCGAGCAGTATACTGTAGCAGTACATAACAGGTTCAACACTCTTGTTGATGAGCTTGAAGACAAGAACTCCAGCACAGTATATGATGCCCTCCTCACTTCAGCCAACAAAAAAATTGCACTGGAGATGCTACCTCAGAGAAAGAAGAAGACTACTGTCTTTGCCTCAAATGACAAAGTCTGCATTTTTTTTTTTTTTTTTTTTTTTTTTTTTTTTTTTTTTTTTTTTTTTTTTTTTTTTTTTTTTTTTTTTTTTTTTTTTTTTTTTTTTTTTTTTTTTTTTTTTTTTTTTTTTTTTTTTTTTTTAAGCACCGTACTAAATCCACCAGAAGCTCCAAGCAAAACCTTGATGCCGCTAAGGCTGCACTTGATGTTGCTTATAACGTGGTGCTTGAGGAGCATGTTAAAGAGACATGAGATTTCCAGAAAGAAGCACCCTCAATTTTTCTCGAACCTTGGGTTTTTACATTTGGAATGCTTACCAATGTATTAGATCACACCGGAAGTGATTAAGCCGAATACGCCATCTTTATGTAATAAGATGATTTATTAGTTTCTGTCGTGCACGACAGAAAGTCAAAGCATGGTTTTCTATGGGGAACGATTACGATAGCAGGCAAGTTCAAAACAAGGTTTGCGGTTTGCACCTGTTTGTCCAATAAACCTTCAAAACGTTCTCGGTAGGTGGTCTACAACTGATCCAGTGAAATTTGAGAGAAATTCGTATCCTAAATTTTTTTTTTTTTTTTTTTTTTTTTTTTTTTTTTTTTTTTTTTTTTTTTTTTTTTTTTTTTTTTTTTTTTTTTTTTTTTTTTTTTTTTTTTTTTTTTTTTTTTTTTTTTTTTTTTTTTTACTGGTAATAAGGCTACCCCACCTATAAGAATCAAAGGTGAAACAACTGAAGAGCACCTTGCATACCTGCCAACCTTCCCTGTTTTATAGGAATCATCCCTATTTTGTACTTTCAAAATTGCAAAAAATAGGGATATCCCTATTTCTGAAATTTAAAACAAATCTTGAAATAATTGCCAGAAAAGTCCTGAAATGTTTTTGGGCTCCTGAAGCTTTTCCTGCAGCTTTAAATACACAGAAACCCAGTAACTTCAGGAGACTCTGCCCCTGTGTATTCCACTAAAGGCCTTGAAGTGGGTCACAAATAGACGCCACCCATTTGCGACACATGCATTCTGATTTTTGGGTTCTTGATGTTGGCAGGTATGACCTTGACACATGGTTTCAGAGGAATCCCTCTGTCACCACTGGCCTCTAAGATCTACAACTCAATGCTGCTCAAAAGAATCACATTTTCAGACTGGTTTTCGCAAAGGGAGATCAACACTACCTCAGATACTTGCTCTCAGAAGGACCATAGAAGAATTGAGAATTTCCAAGAGAAAAGCTTCAATTGTGTTTGTAGACTTGACAGTGTAAACAGGAATGTAAAAGCTTCAATTGTGTTTGTAGACTTGACAGTGTAAACAGGAATGTAATGCTGCATATTCTTACCAACTATGGTGTCCCGGACGAGACCGTCAAAGCAATTGCCAACATGTATGATAATCCATCTTACTTTGTGCAGACCATGGATGGGCCCACAAAGGAGTTCCTAACTACTGGAATCATCCAAGGAGATAATCTTGCTCCCTATCTCTTTGTAATCGTAGTTGATTACATCCTCAGACAGAGTCTTGACATCATGAACGACAAGAGACTCACCATCAAACCCAAGCATTCTAGACGTCACCAAAAGTCAGCATCTCACAGACCTTGACTAAGCAGATGATCTAGCTCTAATAGCCGATCCGATATGTGGTGCATAAGATCTACTAACATCACTTGAGAATGCTGCAGACAAAGTCGGCCTACATCTAAATGCCAAGAAGACTGAATATATGACTGTCAATGAGGAAGATGATCATCAACCTATCTGCACTAAAGACAGTACCCAACTCAAAGAGGTCAGGGACTTCAAGTACCTGGGGTACGTCCTATGTTGTCGACAACAAGAAAGACTTTCTGGTGGGTATAATCATTACTTCTAATCTTCTCTAACATAATGTACTTTCATATAAATATCATAGCATTTACTCAAATGAAGGACGATTTCAAAAATAATTTTTGAGTATTGTCAATTAAATGTCATTATGAGCCGATCATCTGCATAAGGATAAAACTGGAACTTTAGACATAATTAATGCAGCTTTCCAAAATTGATTTTGCTGAAAAGGTTAAAAAATACGCCAATTACATCTTTATCATAAAAAATAACGCCAAGATCGAATCAAGTACCTGCTGACCGAGCAATGGAATCATCATGTATACTAAAAACCCGCATAATGTCAGCGAGTCCACACTTTTAGATTTACACTGACATACTGGCCGTAGAGGATGTCCTCGCAAATGATGTCGATCGGTCGCTCATGAACACTTCTTCGCTGATCACATTGTCCACCACAAGGCGTGTTCTCAACGGTATACGAGTTCACATGCGACCTGTGGCCCCTATCAATCGTTCAGCTGAAAAATATAAAGTGTACAAATACATTTGCTCAATTTGATCTGAACAAAAAAAAAAAAGAAAATAATCGAAATTTATTACAATAGCTGGAGTCGGGATTTTTTGGCAAATGTTTTGAAGTGTTACTGTTATTAATAGTGTTAAGTGCATGTTACAATCTCATTAAAGGCGGTGAACCGAATAATAGCTGTTATTGTAAATATGCATGCTTATATAGCTAAAATTTTGTTCATGGAACAAAACTTAAATCATGGGATTAGGTTTTGGCGACGGGCAGAAGTTCTGAGTTTTATAAAAATTGTAAATTAGAAATTGCCTCCGAGTATACTTATTTAGTGGGTACCACCAAAGATTTACATCTTTTGTATCCAAGGACGATTTCTGCTGTCAGTGACAATGAATAATAAAATTGGGGTTCGCACTCCAACGTAATTGTGGAGTAATTAATTACACTTTTAAATATCTGTTTACTTTAGTTCAGATCTTTTTCAATTGGTTCAAAACCTTGTTTACTGAAGTCAAGGTACTGTGTTTTGGCTACTTACACAACGATTCATAACAGGCCTTTGACAAATCCTCAATTAATCTGAAACTCCTATGCCAATTCTGGTAAATGCTTAGTATATTCGACAAAGGAAACGAAACAGGCTAAGTGCACGTGCACCCATTGGATTACAGCGCTTTATTCCGTCATAGTTAAAATGTATGACAACGCAAAGCGAATACTCCATGGGTGCACTGAGCCTGTTTCGGTTGTATCGTCGAATCTAATAAACTGGTGTATTGTGTTTGCCCCTGTTTACCCCACCCTTTCTTGATCCACTCACAGCAACAGTCCCCCCTGTTTATCAGCGTTACTTGTCCGATGTAATATGGTGTATCTAAGTCAATCATCCACCATGGTCTGTCCCCATTTCTTATAACATGAAACACCATGAATATGAAATATTATATATTTTTTTTATTTTTTTTATATTTTTACTAATAAAATGACTTTTAGGATCTGGTCCAAAAATCAAGTTTGTTTTCCAGTTTTTGTAATTTTGTTTTATTTTTTTAAGAACCACCCCCCCCCTCAAATGGCTCAAATGGGAGTCAAAATCATATCTGAGTCAAATGATTAGTTAGAAAACAAAAATATGCATTTGGAATCATACTATTTTGAAAAATCAATTTTTCTATCTCGTATCTCGGAGGCATTTTTGATAAAAAGTGCACATTTTCTCAGTAAATTATTTAAAAACCGAAATGCGGTAAAAATGGCTCCTAAATCAAAATTGCGCGCGCCTACTGGAAACATTGGGAACTTTTTGTTATAAAATTCCGGATCCGGATTTTTGTTGATGTTGTACACAGTAAGCCTATGCCACCAAATACCATACATTACTTCGCTCCATCCAAACGGAAAATCCGTTCATCTCAACTTTGAAATCCATGCATTTTATGTGACTATCTTTAGTTTAGTTGACTCTTTGTAATCAATACACAAAGTGTATATTTCAAAATCTCTGAGTCATAGAGCATATTCGACAGTTTTGGAATGTCTTATAACATCACCTGTTTGAGAACAAGTAGCGCCCCGATATCAGTACTTCTGTCCCTAATCCCATCGTTAGCCTCGACTTCTGCCACAACCAACCAGCAAAATCACTACTTTGAATGGAAGCTTTTCCGATCAATGAAATCTCTGTGTGTAAAAAGGAAAAGATCCAAAAATATGTGGGGGCAGTTTACATTTCAGCAGTTTCAACAAAGGCATGCTGCCTGAAGCTGGTCGTGTGTGAGGCCAGAATATTTCCACGGTGTTTTTTTTTACTTAAAAGTTCCGAGGCGCGGCCACCAAAAAAAAAAGAGCAAACAAATCAAACAAAAACAACAAAAAAAAAACACCTATTTATAAGGATTGATAACACACAAAGATTCACATTGTTGGAAAAAGTTTTGTTAATACTGTATTCTCAGATCATGGCCAGATTGTTCATTGTTGTTTTCCCTCACATGAGAGGAATCCCAAAAGCTTTGTCCGTCCGGCCAGTTTAATAGAAAAATTTCCCCTAAGAGAGTGTGGTGAGTGTGTTAATCTGTCGGACTTAACTGTTGCTACCCCATGTGCTACACCCAACATAAAACCCAGAAAATAATTTCCACTTGATGCCTTTTTAAACACTCTTGCGTTAGCTGTGGTATATTCCAATTTCAACGGGTTACCCAACCTAATTAAAATACCTGAGATGACGGCCAGCCGTGTTATGATTCTATACCATAGCTTACATGATGCCAATTAGACAATTTTCAAAGAGAAACTCTTCTTTGCAATACAATATCTGTAGAAATCCCCCGAGAAAATTCAGTCCAAACACAGAAATAATCTTAAATGCACTCACTATCATTACCTAATGACCACAATTCTGTATTGACAAAAACCAACAGCTTACTGTTTAAAGAATCAGCACAACTGTGAAATTTACCCCGAATAATGCTTCTCCAGAACACAACCACCGGTAAATATCAACTCCAAGACGCCGTGAAACATTGTACGAAAAGCTTCTTGTGAAATTCAGTCTTGACACGAACAAACTCACTTTTTGCAGCTCGCATGACTGGATGGACTTTCATACTTGAAGCTGCGGACGATGTCTAAATACAGTAAATATCATCGTTGGGACAATCATTGCGTGCTGAAATTGACATTTTTATTTGTTGATATTAAATATGGCAAGTAAATCGTGCGACATTAATATCAGAAGACAATTAGCTATTAGCTTGTGGTAAGCAAACCATAATGTGCAACAGACAATGGACGTGAGATTAAACACATCTGTGCTTTGACGTCTTTCTTACACACGTTGGTCATGTTGGTTAAATAGGCAGTGTGGCTGGTATTCTGAAAAAGAGACTAACTTTAGTCCTGGGTTTAAACCAGGGTTAGTCCTACAAGAGTGGACCTTTTTTCCTTTCAACATACTATGAAAAGGTTAAAATAACAGGTGGGAAAACTGCTCATGGATGGACCAGAATGGCTCGTCCATAAGGAATTTTCTCATCCGTTATGGCACACCTTCGGAGTATGTTTAAAGGAAAAAAAGGTCCACTCTTGTACGACTAACCCTGGTTTAAACCCACGACTAAAGTTAGTCTCTCTTTCAGAATACCAGCCTGTAAGTTTATTTCAGTATTATTGAACTTCTTATTTTGGAAAATTGCCTTTATTTACCTAAACACATTAAAAACACAGCAAAGACACATGTAAAAAAGAACACTACATTACATGTAAAAGAGCAAATGATAAAGTAGTGTTATTAGTATATAGTATTATTGAACTTCGCTGATGATGCCACATCTGTTTGATTTTATAGGTGAAGTAGTACCGATAACTATACTGAAAACAAAAAGAAACATAAGTTTCTTTTTGTGTTTAGTTATTATCTTTAATACCCCCTATTTACTGATTAAATTTTATATATTTACAATTTATATTTTTTTACAATTTATAAATTCATATTCATAAAATTTTATTTATAAATTTATTTATGCAAACATCTCTTTATAAACTGAACATTCTTTTTGTGTTCTTATATATGATCACTTTTGTTTTGATGTAAAAAAACCAAATGTTATAGCTGATGAGACATTTCAAAGAACACCTGTTGCTGACAAATTGAGAAAATATAAATTCTCCCTTTCATGCAGTTCGGAGAATTGTTTTCAAATGGTCGTTTATAATTTTGAGTGATTACTTAATTTGAGCTGATCAATATTATTAAATGTTGAAAGTATATTGGTTTTGTATATTTATATCAACGTGAACTGTCTCTTCCCACAGGTAGGGGAGATGAATAACTGAGCTAATGAAAGGCATTAGTCACTAAGTTAATATTAGCCATCATATCGACTACTAAACAAACACTACCATGTGCATTTCCTTAAGAGTGATTCCCAGGATAATAGCATGCAATTTGACGGTTGGATTTCAACAAAAAAAAGCAAAAATAGACCTAAAATTGTCTTTTGAATTGGTAAATGAACTAGGAATAAATCCGAAGATATTTTAAGACACAAACAATCATTATTGATACAACAAGAGATTTTCAGGAATCCATGAAATGGATCATGCAGTGAATTCATATAACTTAGAAGCTCAATAGGTTTCTTACTTGGTATTTAATTAGAGAAATACCCAGAGAAAACCTTAAAGTTAAAACAAAGGCAAAATAAAAGGTGCTATGCTTCAATATTAAACACAGGCTGAATTGAATATTTGCTTCAATACAAATTAGAAATTGGACATTTGTATCAGAGAAAAGCTTCATTCTTTCAGATGGGATGTTTAAAGATAAGCATCACATCAGTATTATAGGTTTTCAGGTCAAATGTCCACACTTATACAGTAATCATCAACATAGAGAGATGAAAATGTGACCAAATGTCTAAAAAGCTCATTGAAATATCCACTAGGTAGCACAATATTCAAATCGCAAAATCAAATGTCCACTGGGTAGGTCAAACTTCCTCACAGAAAAAAGCAAATGTCCAATAGGGAAATCAAATTACAATCGGGGGATTTATGTTTTGACCCCAATTCTTACAACAGATTGGACAGGAGGTCAGCTAGTGTGTTGTTTGCTCCTGCGAGGTGAACAGCCTGGAGGGAGATGTCCATGCGGTCACACCATAATAGGAGCTTGAGGACCTGCCGGCATAGCGACGGGCTGCGGGTTCCCCGAATGTCACAGTCTGGATGACCCACTGGTCGGACGTCACTGCCCCCAGTCCTCTGAGAAGGCTGAGAGTGTCCCCCCACTGGGAGAGCCGGATGAATTGGTGTTATGTAGTCATTTACGTTGTCCGTATTTCTTGGAGCCTGCGCCCTTGTTGTTCTTGTTTCCACTGTATTTGCCGCTCTTGTAGCTGCCGCCACTTTTGGAATTGTAGTTCTTGTTGCCGGCATTGTAGTTCTTGCCGCCGGTGTTCTTGTTTCCGCTATTGCTTTTATTGTAGCCGCCGCGGTTGCTTTTGTTGTAACCTCTGCTGCTGCCGCCCTTGCCCTTGTCGTATGAGGTCCTGGGTCCGCTGTTGCCCTTGTTCTGTTGAGAGGCCTTCTGGGAGGAACTGCCCCCTTTAGAAGCTCTCTGGGCGTTCTGGGCTTTCTTTTTTGCTGCTTCGCTGCCGCTTTCTGTCGAGCATTCTTGGCCTCCAGTAACTCGGGGCCACTTGCCACCGAACAAGTCCCCTGTTGAGGGCGGCGATAGCATTGTCCCGGCGTAGATGGGCCACGGCGAAGGCGAGTCTTGCAAAGTGTTCGCCGAAGCAGTGCTCTAGATCCCGGAGGGTGTAGAGGGTTCTCTCCCTCGCATTGGCCGACAGTGCTTTAGCTGGGTCCAGGAGGCTGTTGATCAGGTGGGCAAAAACTATCAGCATGGCGTTTGAGACCCAAAGACCATCTCTGGCGATGAACTCGAGGTTGCGAAGCTCTGCATCCTTCTCTCTGTTCCATCGGAAGACCTTGTGGGGGGCTTCCTTTCTGGTCCATGGTTGGTTTCCCTCCACTCCAGCCTTCTTCATTTGCCCCTGCGTTGAGCGCGTAGTCATCGCGATCTCGTGGACTGCGGCGATGAGTTAGAGACGGGCTCGGAGACGTGGTGCGGGAAGAACCTGCGTCGCGACTAGGAGAGCTGGAGCTGCTCGAACTGGCAGGAGAGGCGTGTCGTGTATTGCTGGTGGCGTTGGGAGTTACGGAGCCACGAACGCTCGACATAAAGCCAGAGAAAGCAGCAAAAAAGAAAGCCCAGAACGCCCAGAGAGCTTCTAAAGGGGGCCATGTTCCCTCCAAAAGGCCCTATTGCAACAGAACAGGGCAACAGCGACTTCAGGACCTATTACGACAAGGGCAAGGCGGCGCCCAGCAGAGGTTACAACAAAAGCAACGGCGGCGGCTACAATAAAGCAATAGCGGTAACACAAGAATACCGGACGGCCAAGAACTACAATGCCGGCCACAAGAACTACCATTCCAAAAGTGGCGGCAGCTACAAAGAGCGGCAAATACAGTGGAAACAACAGAACAACAAGGGCGCAGGCTCCAAGAAATAAGGACAACGGTAACTGACTAATCACACCAATCATCGGCTCTACAGTGGGGGGGACACTCTCAGCCTTCTCAGAGGGACTGGGGGCAGTGACGTCCGACCAGTGGATCATCCAGACGGTGACTGCGGGAACCCGACAGCCCGTCGCTATGCCGGCAGGTCCTCAAGCTCCTAGTATGGTGTGACCGCATGGACATCTCCCTCCAGGCCTGTTCACGTCGCAGGAGCAAACAAACACACTAGCTGACTATGT
Organism: Ophioderma brevispina; assembly: GCA_023653785.1. Lineage (NCBI taxonomy): Eukaryota > Metazoa > Echinodermata > Ophiuroidea > Amphilepidida > Ophiodermatidae > Ophioderma > Ophioderma brevispina. The sequence continues at coordinate 16,968 of JAMKCH010036602.1, read as the reverse complement.
CCAATCTGTTGTACGGATTGGGGGTCAAAACATAAATCCCCCGATTGTCATTTTGATTTCCTTATGGGACAATTTGCTTTTTTCTGTGCGGAAGTGTGACATCCCCCAGTGGACATTTGATTTTGCGATTTGAATATTGTGCTACCTAGTGGATATTTCAATGAGCTTGTTAGAATTTGGTCACATTTTCATCTCTTTATGTTGATGCTTACTGCTATAAGTGTGGGACATGGTGACCTGAAACCTATATACTGATGTTATGCTTATCTTTTTTTTTAAACATCCCATCTGAAATGAATGAAGCTTTCTTTGATACAAATGTCCCAATTTCTAATTGTAGTTGAAGCAAAATATTCACTTCGCCTGTGTTTAATATTGAAGATAGCACCTTTTATTTGCCTTTGTTTTTAAACTTAAGTTTTCTCTGGGTATTTCTCTATTAAATACCAGAAAAACCTATTGGCTTCTAAGTTATTTCTATTGAATTCACTGCTATGGGTCCAGTTCACGGATGCCTGAAAATCTCTTATTGTCTCAATAATGATGTTTGTGTCTTAAAATATCTTCGATGGTGCCTAGTCCTTACCAATTCAAAAAGACAATTAAGTCGTTTTGCTTTTTTGTTGAAATCCAACCGTCAATGATGCTATATCCTGGGATCCATCTTAAGGAATGCACATGAGTAGTGTTTGTTTAGTCGTCGATATGATGGCTTAATATTAATTAGTGACGAATGCCTTTGTATCATTAGGCTCAGTATCATCAACCTACCTGGGGAAGAGGGACAGTTCATGTGACTATAAAAAATATACAAAAACCCAATATACTTCAGAGAGTTTAATAATATTGATCAGCTCAAAAGTCAGTAAATCACTCAAAATGATAACGGCCATTGAAAACAATTCTCCAACTGCATGAAGGGAGCATTTAGTATTTATCAAAGTTGTCAGCAACAGGGTTCTTTGAAATGTCTCAATAAGCTATAAAATTTGTGTGTTTTACATCAAAAGTGATCATATATAAAAATACAAAAAGAATGTTCAGTTTTAGAAAGAGATGTCGATGAAACATATAACTACAAATTCGTATGAGATGAATTATAAATTCAGTTATTAGTTATCGGTATACTTCACCTACCAATCAAAACAGATTGTGGCATCTCAGCAAAGTTCAGAGTCCTATAACTAATAACACTACGTATTTCATTTGTCTTTACATGTATCGTGTTCTTTTTTACATGTCTCTTTGCTGTGTTTTTTGTTAATGTGTTTAGGTAAGACAGTGAATATGCAACAAAGGAAGTTAATAAATACTGAATATCACTTATCATGCCTATTTAAAGGTTGCCAACGAGGATTTTGGGGCACCATATATTGTGTCAGAGGTCGTGAGTTCATATACGAAGACACTCCAATGATTTCTTACCTTGTTTTCGTTGTGGTTACAAAAAGTGCCTTAAAAGTGAAAACAAAATGCGATTTTCATTCGCTTAATTTCCATATAAAAATATAGTATTTTGTATTGTGATACTATAACAAATTCGAAATTGCACAATTTTGTACAAATGAAACAAAAAATATTTTTCAGCTTAATCCTTTCACATGGGGACATTTCTGAGAGAAAGCTTGACCTTAGTGGCAAAAATGAGATTTTGCAATTTTTAGGGACACCTGTTATGTGTGGAATCTCTCGTTGCACCTTTAACAAACATGACCAACGTGTGTAAGAAAGACGTCTTAGCACCGATGTGTTTAATCTCCGTGCCATTGTGGTTGCCATATGGGGTGTTGCTTACCACAAGCGAATGCTAATTGTCTTTGTATTAAGTCGCACGAATTACTTGCCATATTTAATATCACGAAGAAAATGTCAATTAAGCATGCCATGTGGTCCAACGGTGATATTTACTGTTATTTAGACATCCGGGGTAGAGTCAAAGTGAGTGTTGTTCGTGTCCAAGACTGATTTACAAAGCTTTTCGTAAAATGTTTCGCCAGCGTCTTGGATTCGAGATTAAGGGCTGTGTCTGGAGCATTATTGGGGTAAATTTACACAGTGTGCTAGTTCTTTACACAGGTAAGCTGTTTGGTGTTTGTCAAATATCAGATTGGTCATTTGTCAATATTTTTTCTTTCATATTACAAACACAGTTTGAATTAAAAACAATTTGATCACTGCATGTAACATGGTTGCGACAACCCGTTTTAGGCAAGGGCAACATGAGGTAATGCAAGTCATGTTGGAAATGAAAGAATAAAATAACATCAATAAAATAATCACAATTGTTTTGGGGAATGAATTTTTGGCGGATTTCTACAGGATAGTGTATTGCAAGAAGAGTTCTCTGTAAAAATGTATTAATTGGCGTCATGGTTACGCGATGGTATCAGAATCATAAGCGGCTGGCGGGTATCATGAGCGTGTTATTCACGTAATAGGTTGGGTAACCGATTGAAATTGAATATACAACGGTAAATCAAGAGGGTTTTTAAAAGATAATGTGTTGAAGGAATTCTATTATTTCTGGGTTTTATGTGGGGTGAGCACTTGACGGTATAAGTGTGACTGAAATTAACACACACACTGTCGTATGGGGATTTCTGTAATCAAAACCGGCTGGGACCGACAAAAGCTTTTGGCTGATACTCATGTGAGGGGAAAAACACATGAACAATATGGGCCAGGATCGAAGACCAGTATAACAAACCTTTTCCAAACAATGTGATCTTGGGTGTTATCAATTCCTTATTAATAGGTTGTTTGTTTGTTTTTGTTTGTGTTTTTCTTTTTTTGAGGGCACCTCAGCGCATCGAAACTTTTTAAGTAAAAAAAAAACACCGGTGGAAATATTTTCTTGGCCTCAACACGACAGTGAGGCAGAATGCTTGTTGAACTGCTGAATGTAAAAATGACTGCACCATTTCGTGACAAGTCAATGATTCCTTTCCTTGTAAACAGGAAGAGATTTCATTGCTCGGAAAGCTTCCATCAAAGTAGTGATTTTGCATTGGTGGTGTGGCAAATCGAGCTAACGATGGAGACAGAGTATGATATCGGGCGCGCTACTTCTTTGTTCTCAAAACGGTGATGTGATAGGGCGCTTGCACGGCAGGTCAATAGGTGATCTTGGCCAGACCTGCCTCCAGAACAACCCAAGCATGCAGGGAATAAAAAAGAATACACCCTGCAGAAATAACTGAAATGTCAGTGTGAACCAGGGGCAGTATTGTATTCTTCGCTCCTTGGATGATTCGTGAGGCAAACAAAGTCATTCAAATATAATTTACCTCCGGGCAAGCGGGACCATACGACATTAGTGAAAATTAGATTTTTCAATTTTTTTAGGGACACCTGTTATGTGAATCCTCTCGTTGCCAACCTTTAACCAACATTACCAACGGTGTAAGAAAGACGTCTTAGCACAAGATGTGTTTTAATCGTCACGTGCCATGTCTGTTGCACATTAGGTTTGCTTACCACCAAGCTAATAGCTAATTGTCTTCTGATATTAATGTCGCACGATTTACTTGCCATATTTATCAACGAGAAAAATGTCAATTTCAGCATGCAAGATGGTCCAACGTGATATTTACTGTATTTAGCATCCGTTTTCGCGTCAAAGTGAGTGGTTTGTTCGTGTCAAGACTGATTTCACAAGAGCTTTTCGTACAATGTTTCGCAGCGTCTGTGGATGATATTTAAGTTGGTGTGTCTGGAAGCATTATTCGGTAAATTACAGTTTGTCTATTCTTTAACAGGTAGCTGTTTGGTTGTTTGTCCAAATATCATAATATGGTCATTTGTCACATATTTTTTCTCTTTTTTTCATACTTTACAAACACAGTTCTGAATTAACATTTTGATCACTGCATTTTCAACATGTTCGACCCCCGTTTTCAGGCACAGAGGGAATGCAAGTCCATGTTAGGAAATGAAAGAATAAGATTACATTAAACAATCAATAAAATAATCACAAACTTGCTTTTTGGAATTATTTTTTAGGGAATTCTACATATGTATGCAAAGAAGAGTTTCTCTAAAAATTGTCTTTAATTGGCGTCATGGTAAGCTTGGTAATAAGAATTCAATAAAGTGGGGGGGCTGGCTTGTATGCTCGTGTATTTCATAATTAGGTTGGGTACCCGTTGAAATTGGAATATACACGGCTAAATCAAGAGTTTTAAAAGGGCATCAAGTGTGAAATTCTATTATTTCTGGTTTTAATGTTGGGTGTAGCACCTTGACGGTATCAACCTTTGACGGAATTAACACACACACTGTCTTATGGGATTTCTTCATCTAACCGGCTGGACCGACAAAGCTTTTGGATACTTCATGTGAGGGGAAAACAACATGAACAATCTGGCCATAATCTGAGAACAGTATAACAAACTTTTTCCAACCATGTGAATCTTTGGGTGTTATCAATCCTTATAAATGGTGTTTGTTTGTTTGTTGTTGTTTGTTTTCTCTTTTTTTGATGGCAGCGCATCTAACTTTTTAAGTAAAAAAAAAACACCGGGGAAATTATTCTTGGCTGAAAAAAAAAAGAAAAAAAAAACAACACGACCATCTTCAGGCAAGCATGCCTTTGTTTGAACTGCTGAATGTAAATAGACTACAATTTCGTGACAAAGTACATGATTACTTTTCCCTTTTACCACGAGATTTCATTGATCGGAAAAGCTTCCATTCAAAGTAGTGATTTTGCTGGTGGTGTGGCAAATCGAGCTAACGATGGGAACAGAAGTACTGATATCGGGGCGCTATCTTGTTCTCAAACAGGTGATGTTATAAGACATTCCAAAACTGTCGAATCTGCTCTAGGACTCAGAGATTTTGAAATATAACTTTTTGTGTATTGATTACAAAGAGTCAACTAAACTAAAGATAGTCACCTAAAATGCACGGATTCCAAAGTTTGAGATGAATCGGATTTTCCGTTTTGACGAGCAAAGTAAACATTTATGTATGGTATTTGGTGCCATAGGATACTGTGTACAACATCAACAACAACAACAACAAAAATCCCGATCCGGAATTTTATAACAATGTTTCCAGTAGGCCGCGCGCATTTTGATTTTGGAGCCATTTTTACAGCATTTTGGTTTTTAAAATTAGATTTACTGAGAAAATGTGCACTTTTTAAACAAAAATGTCTCTGAGATGGAAAAAATGATTTTTCAAAATACGTATGATTCCAAATGCATATTTTTGTTTTATAAACTAATCATTTGACAGTCAGATATGATTTTGACTTCCCATTTGAGCCATTTGGGGGGGGGGTCCTTTAAAAAATAAAACAAATACAAAACTGGAAACAAACTTGATTTTTTTGGACCAGATCCTAAAAGTCATTTTATTTCCATGCTGAGTAAAATATGAGTGTGAAAATATATATAATTTATTTCATATTCATGTTGTTCATGTTATATAGAAATGGAGGACAGACCATGGTGGATGATTGACTTAGATACACCATATTACATCGGACAAGTAACGCTAATAAACAGAGGCGATTGCTGCTGTGAGTGAATCAAGATAGGGTGGTATTAACTAGGGGCAACACATTTTACCAGCTTATTATATTCGACGAAACGAAACAGGCTCAGTGCACCCATTGGATTACACGCTTTGCGTTATCATACATTTGATACTATGATGGAATAAAGCGTGTAATCCAATGGGTGCACTGAACCTGTTTCGTTTCGTCGAATATAATAAGCCATTTTACCAGACATTTGGCATAGTGAGTTTCAGATTAAGTGGGATTTGTCAAAGGCCGTTTATGAATCGTTTGTGTAATTAGCAAAGCACAGTACCTTGACTTCAGTAAACAAGTTTTGAACCAATTTGAAAAAGATTTGAACTGAAAGTAAACAGGTATTTAAAAGTAGTAATTATTACTCAAAATCCATTGCAAACCCCAATTATCATTATTCATTGTTGTACACGAAAGCAGACTGATAATTTCGCTATCTGTCCTTGGTACCAATTATAATCTTTGGTGGTACCCACTCAATAATTCTACTCCGATGTAAGAAGTTAACCATTTTTTTAACTCATAGTTTCTGTCTGTCGCCAAAACGCTCAACGACTAAGGCCCGTATTCCAAAAAGGTGTTTAGCGCGATTTTAAGCTAAACGAACGTTTATATGTGAGATAAACGCATCGCTTAGTAAACGCAATTCCAGAAAGGAGTTTAAAGTTAAACGCAATTTTAACTCGGCCAAAATGCATCAAAATTTAAACTAGGTACGGGGCTAGTTTAAGAGGCGTTTTAGTGTGTGTTTTCGTTAAGTGCACGGCTCATTGCACTGTCCAATTGACAACAGCCATGGTGCATATCATTCTCGCCCAGTTCGTGTAGCACCTTAAACGCTAAGGAAAGCCATAATACACTTTGTGCGCTCACCATTCAACCACCATAGGGCCTTTTATACACTCACATTAGCGTCTTTAAACAACAACGATGTTACTTGTGTTTAAGTTTCCCTTTAAGTAAACAAATGTGTCAAAATAGTTAAACACGTTTTGCTTAAACGCTTTAATTACAGCGTTTAAGCTAAAATCGCTTTAGCCAACAAGTTTTTTTGGAATACGGCCTAAATGTTTAACTCATTGTGATATCATTTCAGCAAAATGACTTTGGACCCGACCATATCATTTTCACAAGAGTGGTGGTTGTCAGACTTCGTTTTGGGGGGGCGGGTTGTACTAAGCCACATCTTTACTTTTTCTGTTATGGTCCATGAACAATTTTAGCTATATAAGCATTCATTTACAATAACGCTATATGACCTTGCAACATCACTTAACCGTAACACTTCAAACATTGTAAAAAACTCTGACTCACTATTTAATTAAGTCCCGATTTACTTTTCGTTCGATCAAATTGAGCAAATTTTATTTGTACCTTTATATTTTTCGCTGAACGATGATAGGGGCCCAACAGTTCGCATGGTAACTCGTATCCCTTTGAGAACACACGCTTGCGGTGGCATGACAGCGACGAATGTTTCATGAGCGACCAGATCGACATCATTTGCGAGGACATCCTCTACGGCCAGTATGTCAGTGTAAATCTAACTCGTGTGGACTCGCTGACATTATGCGGGTTTTAGGTAATACATTGATGAATGCCTGATCGGTCAGCAGTTCATTGATTTGATCTTGGTGTTTATTTTTTATGATAAATATGTATTTGCTGTTTTTAACCTTTTCAGAAGAGCATTTGGAAGGCGTGCATAATTATGTAAGTTTCCAGTTTATTCTTTAGCAGATATATCGGCGCATAATGAACTATTGACAATACTCAAAACTTATTTTGAAATCATCCTTCATTTTGAATAAATGCTATTATATTATATTCGTCTATCGTGTCCAACACTATGTTCTCATATGATCCAGCCAGAGACTGGTACAACGTCTGGGCTGCTTCACTGATTCTGCAAGGTCTTTGTTTGTGGATTTTTTCTTCACAGTGGGCAGGCCAAGAGATGTTTCCATTGTCTGTGGTGCTTGTTCCACAACCCAGTAGTGTCCTGATCTGCTTCCAGGTAGCCCCACTCTACAAGAAACCTTAGATCGGCCAATTCTTGTTCTCCATCTGTTGAGGCAGCGCCATTCAGCCCATGAGGAGTCCGTCAGCTCCAGGTGGAGATGCTCGCCAGGTTCATACCACTATATGTTTGACTTGGTTGATGGCAGTCTTTTCCACAAGGTGCCTCTCTTCAGCTCTTAGAGACTGTTTCAAGAGGTTGGACTTTGCTTCAGAAACTCTCTCTGGATTTTAAGGCGGTTGGTCCAGGTATCTTTTCCGCAGACATAGTGTGCTTCACAATATATACTTGACAGCTACGCTCTTGCATGCTCGCCTACGCTACACGGTACGTATGTCTGGTGGAGCAATCCTGCTAGGATGTATATAAGTTTTCGTTGGTGTTGGACGATGTAGCCTGTGATAGCCGGCATGATGCATTTAACGGCTGAATCAAGCTTCTTGGCATGGGTTGATCTTTCCCATACCAGGGCAAGCATACTCTGCCACGAGTATCACAGGGCAAGAGCCGTCGATCTAATGTATGTGGGCGAGCACCCCATCTTGTTGCGTTAGTTTGTTCAGATGTTCCGTGCACATACTTTACTCTTCGTCTTCTCGATGTGGGTCTTATACGAGAGAGTGCGGTCCATGTAACTCCTAGGTAACAGGTTATGCACCGTGTTCAGACCAGGTAACTTTAAGCTGACGTTTGTCTTCACGGTTGCGTATATGAAAAGCACACACCTGTGCATTAGATTGGATTTCCACGTAGGTGGTTTTCCTCGATAATAAGGAGTGAGTTTCATCCAAAGCTTGGAGAGTCTCTCAACCACTGTGGAAGTCGGCCTCTGGTTCCTGCACCTCATAGGTGGTCATTGGTATAGATGCTGACAGAAGAGTGCAAGCACACTCCCTTGTGGTAAGACCATTCTTGAGCTTACGCCATCAGCTCTTCTTCGCTCCCTGCTGAACAAAGAACATCCTGTTTGCCTGCAATCCTCTATAAGCTCATTCAAGCGAATGGTCCTTGGTATTGTCCAGAATCTTCTGGAGTAGGCACTGTTGGATTATCGGTGTCGTACGCTGCTGATAGGTCGACAACACGCTCCGGTTACCATCCCCTTCTTAAACCATCCTCAATGTTTTGAGTTGGTCGAGTACTTGGATGTTGTTGATTTGGCCTGGCGGAAAAATGCTTGTTCTGGTACGAGGTGTTCGTCTATCACAGGTGCGATACGATTTAGCAGGAGACATTCAAGACGCTTGATATTGGGTCTGTCCTCTTGGGGATTGGATGGATCTTTCCTAGGCTTTAGGAGTGCCATAACATGTGCTTTCCTCCACTCTTTTGGGGAACCTGTTGGAAATAAGGCAGCAATTGTAGAGCTCAGAAGCTATTCCTTTTGCTACTGGGCCGAGATTTTTTAGCTGGCGCAGTTGAGATTTGTCAGGCCTACTGCTTTTCCGGGTTGAAAGTTTAGCAATACCGATTTCCAATTCGTCCATGTTGAAGTTGCGAGTTGAAACCAGGGTCGCCACTAACCTCTTATGGTCTAGTTTGATCTTCTTGGGCTTATTGCTGCACTTGCCATTTAAAAGCCGTTGGTGGGCAACCTTGTTTGATGTGACATTTGCTGCTGTGGAGGTTGTTGGATCCCCTCGGAGCTTTCGGATGTAAAAAAAGACCATGCTTTCTTGCTGTTATGGGTCATATCGGTGAAAGTATGCCAGGTTTTGATCTTTCCTGGGAGATTCTCTCCGAAACTTCCTCACCTTTAGCAGTTGTTTTCAGCCGAAAAAGGGTCAACTTCAAACATGGTAATATCCTCTTGATATTCTGTAGCAATTCCTTGGAAAGCCTCGGGTAATATATTCCGTCCACAGCCTCTGTGGTATGAATTCAGGGCAGTCTTGTTCACTAGTTGGCAAATTTGTCTAGTTATGGGTTTTGGCGGCATCCTCTTGACGTTCTGATCCGGGTCATCAGTGAATCCTTGCAGTCTGCTTTCCTGTAGTTAAATCGACGCTTAAAAGGCACTTTGTTTTGGTCTTACTGGCAGCGTTGACTTGAATACCGATTAGTCGATGTTGAGTTAGTGAACAGGGATTCCAGACAATCTTGCTACACAGGTTTCAGAGATGCTTTTCATTACCAATAGCTAAGATCAAGTGGGTTCTAACCTCTTCTTCCAATGGTGGCGCATGAAATGATGTAGGCAGCTTAGAGTCGTGAAAGAGACGTAGATGTTTACTGTCTATCATTTCTTTTACAGCTTTGTGTCCATTTGTTTGTTAGTTTTCCTTATAGCCCCTTGGGTACTAGGCTGTAAAAATTGTTCAATGAAGAAGTGAGGTTTGTGGAATTCCCAGCTGAGTTGAGAGTTCTTGAAGTCTACTGATGATGGTTTGTAGACGGATGTACTATGACAGAAGCTAAGCTCATGGTGAGGACTTCGATGTTGTTGCATCAGACCTGAGTGTTGCCTTATTCTACTGCTGTGCCTGTTCTCACAAATATAGCACTTCCATATTGTTCCGATGTGGTCTCTCGATGGCAAGGACCATTTCCTGGTATGGTTGGGTGGTGGTTATCGATTCCTCTGTGGGTTTCCTGCAGACATAGGACAGCGCATTGGAGATTGTTTTACACAAATCAGCATGATGTTACTTTTTTGGCAGTGGGAAAAACCCTCACATTCCCTGCCGCTATAGTCAGGCAGACCTTAAGATGCCTGCGCTGAGATCTAGGTCATGATATGTGTTATACTTAAGAAATGATGTTTAGAGGAAAACAGTTTTGGGTTGTCATAGATTAGTTCACTGCTTGGCATGTTTACTAACAGGGGCCCACAATCGTTCTCTCTCTCCCCCAGTAGAAGAATATTTATTGAGATTAACATTTATGTTAAGAAGATTAGAAGCAAATGATTTTAACCCACCTATGTGATCTGTTTTCCTGATACATAATTCACCGTTGCAGTCCTGGAGCAGTCCTGGAGACGGTTGTCCAGCATCTCAGAACAAGGCTCTTAGACTCTTGACGAAACATAATAATTCTGCAGCATGACAGTCCGTTGATGCAAATATGTAACTCCAAGAGTCTGCTGTCGCAGATGTGCCCCTTTCAGGCCACCAATGGAATCATTTGATTCCCAAAATATTTAGGCTCTTTCACTTTTGTCAAAGACAACCGATGGCTTTTAGCTAATGTGTATCAAAATATAATCCTGGTAATTATACAGCATAAAGCACATGTTTTTTTTTAAGAGTGCCCAAAATTTTCAAAATTTGAGATTTTTACCTCGGTTGTCTTGGTAACTGGCTAGTATGATGCCTGTGAATGGTTAGCCTCGAAAATGTCTAATTGTCCCGTCCAATGAAGGATTTGGTAAATTAGAATAATTAATATCGGAGACCTCCCGTTATAATTCAACACTATTGGAACCGGCATTCCAATATGAAATAGCCGGAATAGCACCATGTACGTGTCCCTATGCTCATCCATTAGTTGTTTTATTGGTTCAGGCAAGTCAAGTTAGAGGTCATTTTCTCTGAGGGGCCCGATTTGCATCATGGACGGACATACACTTAGCATTTCTCCGCTCTGCCGTAAGTACAATCTGGGATCCCAATCTAAGTACAAAATCGCTTATTTTATGATAAATGCGCATTTTGAGCTTTCCGTTTCGCTGGTGATAGTTCCTAGACAATTAACAACATAACTGTGAACAAAATCATCAAATTTGAAAATTGGGGCGCTTTTCAAACATGTGCTGTTATGGCTTTAATACTGATAAGATCTACCAACTTCGCAGATCAAAATTGCATGGCCAAGTTCTATTTTTGTGTGCAACATGCATCTATAATCAACGTAAACCTCAAAAACCATAACCACGAGCTGTTACATTGGTAGCAGCATAAAAATAAGCTACCATTGTCTAACAGGAAAAGCACACTGACATCCTACCGCATGCCTGCCCACATTCTTTAATTGCACCATAATTGGAAAATTGGAACTCTAAGAGCAGCTCTCTTCTAGAAATTTTCTTTAGAGTAAACACCCTTACCACTTCTTAATATAGAAAAAACTGGAAAGCACCCCACTTTCTGGCAGATGTAACAAGTGTAGTTTTGGTATCCCTATTGATCTTCTGAAATGTTACATGCAGAATTAAAATATTTAATAACAAAATGATTGAAAAAACTGGTATGTAGGAGTGTTTTTCCAAGAAAATTTTGGCAATATCTTAGATATTTTCACTTTTATAGTGTAATTTTCCTAACATTTAGACCTGAGGATTTGGACAAATTGAGCTAAATTTGTGCTTCTCAATTTCGGTGATTTGGGTATTTGGAGTTGGCTGTCAGAATCGTGGCCAAACATCCCTGGACATTTACGACATACAAGGCTGGTGAGTGAATGATTTATCAGGACCATATTACTAACGCTGCAAAAGGTTTGTGTCGTCGAGTGACCTAATAGAACCCTGTTGTCTTGAGCTGCTAGACAACGTTATCCTTCGGGGACTGCCCCGGAAAAGAGACTCATTATACTGAAGAAAATACCTGCAGATTGTTATCGTGGAACTTCAAAGGTACAAGCTACCATTTTGGAATCTTTGCAACGGCGTTTTGATTCAGGACACAAACGTCACCCAAACAGAGTGGACATTTCGATACCTAAGAGAGATTTGTAATATTAAATAATCATTCTTGTTTATAAATAGCTGGGGATAAAATGTAATTTGTGTACAATTGTTTTCGGACATTTCAAATCAATTGATTAAATATAAAATAAATTATAAAAATGGCATCCACATGATACCATAACCCATATTCAACAAATCTGAGGGCATTGGATAATTTTTACCCAAGGACATTGAACCTTATATGGCTGCAACTGTGTAACACGGGTCATCACTAGACAATTTATCTATCTAGCAGCCGCAGCCGAGATGCTGTTCACCATGTATCGCCAAATGTCCCTGCCCGTCATAAATAAGTCGGGGATGTCAGATATCTGCTGGATTATCTCGAGCAATTACTCCATGTAGTAAAGGGGCGACGACCCCTGTTGGGGCATGGTAACCTCCAACAGGTAACGTCTGAGACTACTGATCAATCACCGCATGACGGTGACCAGCAAATGTGGCTCGGCGTTAGGCAACAGAAGATGAAATTGGAGGGAGATCTCCATATATCTATGCCTTTGTCCTGGTGCCAAGCCAGGATATTTTTTTATCACATATTAAAGGGGAAGCCTGGTGGAGTGCAACGTGGTGCAGGGATCAGCGCTCGCCTATAAGCATAAGGTTGTGAATTCGAGCCCCGCTGTAGCCCATGTTTTGTGCACTTGGGCAAGCACTTTACCTTGCTTGCCTCTCTCGACCCAGGGGTATAAATGGGTATCTTGGAATAATGCGGGTGCAAAACGACGCGCTGTGCGGAAGGAGTGGCGAACCCCACCAGCAACATTATAGAGGGGGTCTGGCCCAAATGCCAATACAGAGACGATGGGCACTCTGCCTGCGGGTGCACCATTCGCATTTGTGTAGGTGCAATCCAGTCTATCCTGTAGCGCTTTCTCCAGGTCTCAGATCCATTAACAGGATACTCTCTACACAGGCTCTAAAGAACTTCAACTTGGTTGAATTGGAGATAACCAGACTGACTAAGTGGTATAGTTATTGCAGGCATCAAGCTTGCCTTTGCATGGACAGGAGTCTTTCTTGTGTCGGCCACATAGGACCCCAGGTACGTGAAGTCCCTGACCTCTTTGAGTGGGTACTGTCTGTAGTGCAGATAGGTTGATGATTATCATCCTCATTTACGGTCATAAATTCCATCTTCTTGGCATATAGATGTAGGCCCCCCCGGACGTTGTCTGCAGCATTCTCAAGTGATGTTAGTAGTAGATCTTGTGCACCAGATATTAAGATCGGGTGTTAGAGCTAGATAATCTGCATAGTCAAAGTATGTGATATGGCTGACTTTGGTGACGTCTAGAATGCTTGGGTTTATGGCGAGTCCCTTGCCGCTTATGATGCCAAGACTTTGTCGGAGGATGTAATCAACCACGAGTACTGCAAAAGCAAGACAGACGGGGTTATCATGACATGATGACAATTGCTTTGTCCGGGATACCATAGTTGTTAAGAATATGCAAGCATACATCCCTGTTGGACACTGTCGAAAGGCCTTAGGAAAGTCTACAAGCCACAATTGAAAGCTTTCTTTGGAAATTCTCAACTCTTCTATGATCCTTCTGAGGGTAAGTATTTGAGGTAGTGTTGATCTGTCCTTGTGAAAACCATTCTGAGTTTCCGTGGAGAATGGAATCTATGTGAGAAGTGATGCTGTGAGCAGCATCGAGTTGTAGATCTTAGAGAGCCAGTGGTGACAGTGTGATTCTTGATAACGCATGTGTGAAGGTGCTCTTCAGTTGTTTCACTTTGATTTATATGTGGGGGTAGCCTTCTTACCAGGCAGCTCCTCAGTGCATCCCAGGCAGCCGTGCTGTGCTTGTTTTTAAGATGCAGGGGGGTGGTTTCCCAAGTGCTTCAGCAGTGAACTTAACATGTCCTCAAGCCACGGTGTAAGCGGCATTGAGGTTCTTGATGGAGCTTCGGTGGATTTAGTACGGTTGCTTCTTGGCTGCAGACTTATAGTTTTTCTCTGGCTTTGCTGACTTTGTCATTTCACATTTTGATGACAAACATTGGTTTGCTGAAACTCAAAAATTGCAGATTAGTTTTAAACAGATAGATATATTGATTTATGGCAAGTCTGCCTGTAAAGGGGCAAATTTAAAGGTGATGTCTCATAAGTGTATTAGACCATAATCGAAAATAGCCCCCGTGCACCCCACCCCAGATCCTCAGCGAGTGGTATCATTTTGTCCAGGAGACCCGTCTGAACAACTATTTGACATGTTAAATGGGAAACCGTGGGATGGATCCGGTTTCTGCCATTTTCCAAAAAATCGCGCCACCGGACACTTACTTTTGACTAATATCTCGGTCTCCTGCATTCGTAGAGGCAAAATTCAGGTGTCTAAACCCATGTTTTTAGGTCATGGAATTCAATGACACCCGATTGATAACATATGTTGGACCATTTAGTTGCGGTCAGACCATCTTGAATTTCATAAATGGTCTAGCCATTCTGGCCATTACTTTGCCTATATCTGCGGTTCTCTGACGCTCGTAGAGGCAAAACCCCCCCCACCACAAACTTCTGTTGTGTCTACCACCCAGTTTTAGGGTCAAGGAATTCAAGACACCATTGATAAACCAATGCGGGACAATTCAGTTGCGGGCAGCCATCTTGAATTTCAGAATGGTCGCCAAAGGAAAAGGATTTCTATTACATACCTCTGCCTCTGAGAGGGGTAGAAGCATGAGTCTGGTGCTATACCCACGTTTACAGGTCAGGGAGGAATACAAAAAGATCAAGGTAACTTTATGGGTTCTTTCTTGTGTCAGCCTTGGTTGTTTTCTTTGAACTGAATTCCTCCTTTTGAGATAGGAGCACCAAGTATAAAATATAGTGCCAAATTAAACAAAAGTCATTCATTTTGTATGCTGGATGTGAGTTAGCAGATTGACATATTGGAGTGACATTTATGGCCAAAACACAGTAGTGACATAGTTGGTAGTGAACAATGTGGCGGTGACAGAGTGGTAGTTGTCATGGTAATGACAAGGTGAGTGGTTGACACATGTATTAGGCAAGGTTCCTTGAAAGGCACCTAGACTTAAGTTGACAATATAGATAGTGCACACTTATTCAGTCATATGTACCTAGATTGGCGTTAGTTGAGATTTTAAGTGACATGGTTGGCTAGATGGTGTCATTATTGGCAGTGTTCCATCAAGGGACGCGGTGTGTGCTTCCATTGCGCGGCCGTGGAGCGGACGACGGCTTGATGGTGGCTGTGGAGTCTGGAACACCTGGAGTGCTGGGTGGTCATGTCTGACTGGAGGGTGCCTTGAACCGCTCTCTCTTATGGACCCACATTGGGAGGACGGGGAGTGAAGTGTGTTCACGCAGTGACATCTTGGACAGACTCGCTGGCGCAGGGTGGGGGGCTCGCCCACATACCCTAATAAGATCGACGGAACTTGCCCTGTGCTACTTGTGTGCAGTATGCAGGGGTATTGTTGCCTGTGTGGTGGGGGGTGGGTGGATGTTGTGCCGTGTGGGAAGCTGATCAGCGTTTAAATGCTCGACCTGCCGGCTTGTCACGGATGTCTTCAGCCAACTCCAAAGGACAACCCTAGCAGCATGCTCCACCAGACATTCCTTTGTGGTTGGTAGCGAGCATGCAAGAGCGTAGCCTGCCAAGTATCTAATGTGAAGCACCCATGTCCAGACAGAGACCAGTTGCTTAACCGCCTTAAATCAGAGAAAGTTTCTTGAGCAAAGTTTAAACCCTTGAAACGTCTCTAGGAGTTTATAGAGTTGCTTTGTGGAATAAAGACTTGCTATCACCAAGTATTCTAATTTGTAATGAACCAGGTAGCATGGTCCTCCTGGAGCTGACTCCTCATGGCTGAATGCCCGATGCCATAACAGATTGAGAACACAGAACCGACCGATCTAAGGTTTCCCTTGCAGAAGTGGGGCTAACCCTGGAAGCAGATCAAGGACACTACCTGTGATTTGGTTGGCTGACGCAACCAATGCCCATTGCTGGAGCACCAATGCACAACAAGGACCTTGCAGAATCAGTTAAGCAGTCAGACATTGTGTACACAACCTCGGCGGGTTCAATATTTGTGAACTACTGTGTTTGGACAAGATAAAAAGTGTCATACTTGAAGTGACAAGTTGATGTGTCATAATTGGCAGAGTCATAATTGGCAGTGACTTAGCTGATGGTGTCCATACTTGGCCGTGTCCCATAACGGCTGTCACACATAGCTGATATGTTCAATTGGCCGGGGGGGGCCCCCCCCCCCCCAAAAAATAAATTGGAAATATTATTTTGATAGTAACATAGAGTCGGATCATGCTTCATCATAGTCATCGCTGCTTCATTTCCCTGATGAACCAGTTGGAGAGTCTGATAAACTGAATCATGTCATCCGAATCACTTGTATCAAGTCTCTCTCTACTCATCTGCAGATCTTTGGAAAGAATCAAGCCATCCACCATAGTGGTTCTAAGTGCCATAGTTTAGATGTCCATCCATTTTGACCATCAGTTGGAGGTGGTGTCCTACAACATATAGCACTGTTGAGTTCACTCTACGAATGGTTGTTGTAATGCTGCTCAACATGTTGGTAACATGGCAAGGTGAACATTGCGGCTGAGGTGTAAACAACCACTCCCCGCCTCCCCTTATGTGGGTCCCATAAGAACGAGTGCGGTCCAATGCAACTCCCAGGCAGACAGGACCACCACAGTGCCCCAGGGGTGTT
>JAMKCH010036601.1:0-15594 GCA_023653785.1 Ophioderma brevispina | reverse complement strand
ACCCTCCCCGCCTCCACCGGTCAACATACAATATGGCGACACAAATCTTGATGGTAAAGTTCAAACTAGTTTCACGCGAAATCGCAAAGTCCCGTTGGTCTAGCCGGCCACATTTCCCCCGATTACCGATTAATTATAAACTCGTAGGACTTGGAGGAACATGTGGAAGTATAACTGCAAGAGCTTGATGGTATAAAATATGTCCATACAGGTACTCGTGCATTAAGGTGAATTGTCACTGGTTACCATGAAGCAATGTCCTGATGGAATTTTTAATGGGTTAACCTTTGTTTTTCCAAAGGCTCCAAAAATTTGCGTGCTTCTGACCATTTTCAGAATATAATAACATTGATTTTTTATAAATCAAATGTTATGAAAGTTCTCCACCTTCTGTTTGATGAGGGTCTACACTCGATGAATCTCTTGACAACTGGCAAAGAAGAATAACTTGCAACACAATTTGTCCTTTAGCAAAAATTTCCATGATTGATGAAACACAAAAACAAGCGAAAAGACAAGTGAAATTTCACAATCTCTCAGTTCGCTGAATGATGAGAAACAGGTTTAACAAGGAGTACACTCCTGTGATCGAAGTGTTGTGACATAGCAATTACACAAAGTCTATGGTTCATCAACAGGCGTGCAATCTTGCTTCCTATAGGTACACAAAGACACCTCTGTCCACTTCTTAGAATGAAGATGATTAAGACACTATTGGCTCTTACACGGCGACGTCTTCTGACATGTCTCAGGATGTTTCACACACTAGTCCACTTAGAACTTGGTCAATCAGATAAGTCATGGTATTGCACAACACATTGCCACGTTTCATATTTTCCAGAGGTCTCCTCATAATTTATATGATCAATTTAACATGATTTAATTAATATAATAAGAAAATAATATTAATATTTGGGGGTGTGACACCTCCCCATTAAAGAAAGAAAAGTTTGATACAATGAAAACTTTCTTTAGTTCTAATGTTTGGCTACTACATATGTAGCGTGTTAGAGGTCGCTTTAGCGACTCTTGAAAGGCATCATGCCACATTACATTGTCCTTGCCTTTAAATATGTTGATGTCCAAGTTGTACCATTGCATGGTTTTTTTAAACTCCATCTTACAGTCTATGATTCTTGTTTCTCATTTTGTGGAGAAAGGTGAGTGGATTGTGGTTAGTTGTACACAAGTATGGGGTGTTTGGGAGCTCAGGTCACCTCACAGTGTTGTAAGGCTAGCAACAAGGCTAAACACTTCCTTTTCAATGGTGAGTAATTTTCGCTGATGCTTATTGAACTTTTTCGAAAAGTAGCAAATTGGATGCTCAACCCTTTCTTCACCCTCTTGTGCGAGAGTAAATCACTGCACCGCATCCCACATCACTAGCAATCTACTTCAATTTGAACTTGCGTCTGAAAAAATCAGGTGCTCCTGTCTCAGAACTGGTTTGAGCTCATAAGTATGGCCCGCCTTAATTTTGTCAAATGCTTCTTGGCATTGCCTCAGGACCACAACGAATTTGGTTATTCTTTTTGAGCAGGCTTGTCATTGGTGCGCAATAACAGAAAAAGTTAGGACAGATTTCCTATAAGATCCTGCCATACCCAGAAGAAAATCTCACTAGTTCTTTTCATGTTGGTAGGGTTGATTGGAAACTTGTTATTGCTCGACTTGGACTTGGATTGGCTTGACTGCCCTCTTGAACCCACATGTGGCCTAGATATGTGACTGTGGAAACAGAAAATCACTCTTGCTAATTGCACAGTTAAAATTGGCTTTTGACCAATTGTTCAAAACAATTTGTGCATTTGTTTCATGTGGTATTCCATGTCTCAGAATACAATATCAATCTACTATATAGCCTTCCACAGACCATTCTACCTCAGACAATTACCTTGTTTACCAATCTTGGAACGTAATGCAGGAGCATTTTTAAAGCCACAGGGATCAACTTGTACTGCGTACAATCCATTCTGGATGTTACAACGCTGGAAATTTTTTCTCTTTCTGTCATTGGAACTTTCCAGTATCCCTTTAATAAATCAAACTTCCTAACAATTTGCATTCCAATCTTATCAATACAATCATCAATTCTTGGTATCGGGTACGAATCTGTCTTGGATTTTATATTTGTTGCCCGAAAATCTTGACACATAATCGATATGACCCATCGGTTTCGGTACCATTCACAACGGTGACGACCATCGCTGTGGCTGGCTCAATTATATTTTCTGTAACATATAGTCTACTTCTGTTGCAAATTTTGGCTTTTGCAGGGTTCAACCTATATGGTTGTTGTTGATAAGATTGCATCACCCACATCAATGTCATGAGCACCACATTTGTTTGGTTGGAAATCTGAAAAAAACATGACTAAACTTGTCAATCATATTTTTAGTTCCATCCTGTCCTGTTTTGATTTGTCCAGGTGACCTATTTTTGTTTCCAAATTGGTGAGCCCCGAGTTGGTAATTTGGGTTGACAACCATAGCATGTCATCACCTGCTTTGTGGTTTTCTGAATTTCAGGCACATGTACTTCTCTTTGTTTACATTGTCACCCTTGTTCCTGAAATTGTCCATGGCAACATTTTGAAGTACTGGTTTCATCCCTTATCAACATACTTTTTCACCATATTAATGTGACACAGTTTTTTTGTTTGCGCCTACCTGACGTTTTGACAACATAGTTTACATCACCGACCTTGGATTCACCTCATAGGACACTGTATATCTAGCTTTGCTATGGATGTCCAAGAATTGGAAATAATACCAAAACTTGATCCCCCTTTTCAAACACTTCTCCCTGGCCTTTTTAGGGATAGGATATTTGGCGTTAGCTCTAGGCTAGTTATATTCAGAAACTCCAGAGGCGTCCCATTTAAGGCTAGTTATTTTTCTGCTGCTAAGGCTAGTTTATTTTTTTTTGACCCTCAGCTAGTTATTTATTGGTCCTTGGGTTTTACTTGTGGTCCTTTGGGAGACTAATTTTTTGTCCCATGGGAGACTAATTTTTTGTCCCTTGGGACAGTAGTTGGTCGCTCAGGCTAGTTTTTTCTGGTTCCTCAGGCTAGTTATTTCTTGGTTGCTCAAGCTAGTTATTATCTGGCACTTAGGCTAGTTATTGTCTGGTCCTCAGGCTAGTTATTTCTTGGTCGTCCCAGGCCTAGTTATTTTGTGTTCACCCAGCTAGTTATTTTTAGCCCAAACAAGTTATTTTAATATAGTTTTTAACAAAAAAAAACGAAAGAAAAAGGAAAAACAAACATGGGAAGAGAAAAATAAGGGGAATTCAGAATATTAATATCCTCCGGGTCGGAAGGATTGACTTGAAGAAACATCCATAGACTCTTGGGGTTTGGGTTTGGGTTGGATAGTCCTGGAAATATGTCAAACTAAGATGGAATACCAATTGTAATGATCCATGACAATTTTATGAGTCATTTAACACATAAACAGTTGTATTCTCATGACAGTGGCGATTGCAGTGATAAAATAAATTGTCTTGTGACAACATGGTCATATCATTTGATAAATTAGAAGTTTTCAAACGACGAGTTTGTGAGCCTTTTGTAAATGGTATTATGTTTTAAAAGTGCTGAACATATCTAAGTGGAATTAAGTTATATGACTATAAGTTAACTGTGGGTATGACTTTAAAGAGACAAATATCCAGGTAATGTATTTGCTAGTGATTAATGTTAGACACCTTAATACCAGTGCTATATTGCATGTATACTCCCAATTCCCATGATTGAACTGTCATGTAATGAATGAAACAAGGGTTTATAAATTAGCAAGCATGAACATAAATACGGTTGTTTACAAGGTGTAAATCACCTTATTCAATGCGCTGCTTTTAAAAAAACTGGTGGCACAATTAAGCTAGGACCTGCATTGAAGAACTCCAGTTGGTTAAAAGTCTTTGAACACTTTACACTTAAGATTGAAAGATCAATAGGCCATGTCTCTGTTTTCTCAATGGTTCACAAGGCCGTCCCTCCAGGAGGAGGCCATCTCCTCGGCCTCTTAAAAATGCTACCATTATTTGGGGATAAAAAAATCTTGAAAATGAGCACATCATCAAAGTGGTGGAAGGAGATTCGAGTTGCCACTACCAGTCATCTACAAGCACTCCCTCGTGAGTTTATCAAGCCCCTGCAGTTCTGCTGTTTTCAATTTCAAAGGGACTTCCCAGTACCCTACCTGCCTGACAGACAAATTGCGGTTGAAAATAAGGTCAGAGTTTTGTGGTCTTTTAGCTGTTGAGGATAAAAGAACAACATTTCCCCTCCACAAAGTAAAATCCCAGCCCTTGAAAATTCCAATATAACTACATCACAGTCTAAATCATCTGGATATACATGCATCACACCTCTTGAAGGACTTAAATGGTCATACCAAGAAATAACTAGTCTGGGGAACACACAATAACTATCCTGGGTGACCAGAAAACACTAGCCTGAGCAACAGAAAGAACGACTAGCTTGAGCACCAAAGGAAATTACTAGCCTGACGACTGCATAAATAACTAGCCTGAGTGACCAAAAAAATAACTCGCTTGATTGAACAAATCTTCCTATCCCAGGGACGAAAATTATTCTCCCAAGGGACGAAAAGTTAATTCCTCCCCAAGGGATCAAAGTAAAATAACTAGCCTGAGTGAAGAGAAAATAACTAGCCTGAGGTCCCAAAATAACTAGCCTTAGCAGCCAAAAATCACTAGCCCTAAATGGGGCTCCCTCTGGAGTTTCTGAATTTAACTATCCTTGAGCAACTAGCCAATATCCATCCCCCCTTTTTATCATACCAATGTTTCATTTTTGGCGTGGCTGTCTTTCCAAATTGTCCCTATCAATTTCACATGCCCCTTGTCAATCTTGCGTTAAATCCAGATACATAGTCTAAGATAGTTTCAATTCACGTCAGTTTGTAACCACTTTTCTTTGAGAAGTTGTACGGGTCCTCGATTGATGTCCAAACACTAATTCAAACGGGCTAAATCCTAGTGATTCTTGCACCGCTTCCCTTGCAAGCCGCAACAATAGGAGATGTACCCCCTCATCCCAATCCTTTGGATATTCTGAACAAAAGGTTTTTTTCAACATATCTTGAGGGTTTGGTGAAACCTTTCCAGTGCCCCTTGGGACTCGGCATTGTATGGCAGAAGATTGTACTTACTGCGAATCCTTAATTCATGCAACTTGCTGAAATATTCCGGACATGAAATTAGAACTTGATCTGATTGGATTGACTTGGGTAGGCCAACTCGTGTAAAGAACTCTTAGTTAGTGCTTTCACAAATGTGTGCGCTTTGATATTTGTCAGTGGAATCGCTTCGGGAAAGCGGGTTGATGCAACTATAGTCCAACAAATACTGGTTTCCTGACTTTGTTTTTGGCAAGGGCCTAACAATAATACTAATTCTACTGAATGGCTTCTTAAATGCTGGAGGATCTTGGTTCACATCAGTGGAGCTGGTGGGATTTTCATTTAGGGGCTTTCCTCTAACCTTGCATGTATGACATGATTTTTGCAATAGTAGTTACATCTTTCCTGAGTGGGTGGGCCACAGAAATGATTCAAATCTATCATGAGTCTTACTAATCCCCAGTTTCCCATCCTTGGGTTATCATGTGCAAGACTGATTACCTCTTTTTTTCGGATATTTGAGGTACAACTATTTGATGTACAACTCCCCAGTCATCTTCAGCCGAAACAAATCTGGAGGTCTATATACTTTCTCATCAAAATGCCATTCTTCGAAAAAGCAAACGGACCCTTTTTGAGCTTCCGGTTTGGGCAATGGACCTTTCCATAAATTCAGTGAGTTTTGGATCTTTCTTTGTTCCTCGATCAACTTTTTTTTTGTGATCGGAGTCAGAGGGGCGACACAATCAATAATAATTCACAAGTATGTTAAAATGGAACACGCCGCGTCGACCAAATAGTCGTTCGATTATGTGGTTAAAGACTAAGTGACCGGAATGACCTTTGACCTTCAATATGACCCTCTATATGAATAGAACATATGACTTACATAAGACCCCTTGTCAGCTGTATAACGCATACCAAATATGAACTTCATCCCGTCCATGCATGAAAAGCCTAGACAATTTAACCAAAAGTGTATACCAATGCACAAGAGATGACCCTATGCTTACCCCCTGAAATCGTTGACCGCCTGTGTTTATCATCTGACCCCACATAAGACCCACTGTCTCAATGTATAAGCATACCAGCCTGAACTTGATCCATCACTGCACTAAAATGCTAGACATTTTAACTAATGTATATACCACGCACAAGGCAGACCCTAAGGACCCTGATTGACCTTTGACTTTCCTCATTGTTTACACCACCTAAGACCCTTGTCTCAATGTTTATGCATACCAAGTATGAACAATCCATCACTGCACTAAAAGCTAAGACCAAACACTTTCAACCAAAGTGTACTCCAAAAGTTTGACACACGCACCGACTGACAGAAGACAAACCCACACACGAATCAGCTGTCATAAGGTATTCGAGCGGACGCCTTAAAACTAGGGTGCCCTCAAGATTTCAAAAGTTGATATTTTGCATGTTGTAACGTTTTCTATACATTTGACTCAATGAAAGGTTAAGCCAAAATCAGAACACTTAGGGGGAAAAGAACAAATTTATAATAGAATGACTCGGAGTCATTTTATTCCAACGACGGCAATGGTGTTAACACCAGGAAAGCACTCGCGAAGTGATTCCCAGCATCCACTCTGTTTGTGGTTTTAATACATGCGTATACGAGTCTATGATATCATGTAATGGTCACATTGTTGATTAAGTTCGGCAAACTAAAAGTTAGCCTACAAAACTTACCTGGATGTCTTTAATTAGCCCTAACACCACCAGACACCAATGAAACTCAATGAGCCGAAGGCTAGAAAAGCAGTCACGTCCAAAAAGATGCGAGGACGTCATCGCACCACACTCCCCGGGTTCGAATTCCGCCAGGGACGTCCAGTTTCTTCAGCTTCTTCCCTTTACCCTTCCCTTCCTTCTGGAGATAGGCTAGAAACCCAAAGGCAGTTAGGGTAGGCCTACTTATAATGTTTTGGTGTAGTTTTTTATGTTTCCATGGCCTAGACTATCATTGCGAGCAA
The DNA here is from genome assembly GCA_023653785.1 of Ophioderma brevispina. Lineage (NCBI taxonomy): Eukaryota > Metazoa > Echinodermata > Ophiuroidea > Amphilepidida > Ophiodermatidae > Ophioderma > Ophioderma brevispina. The sequence continues at coordinate 8,453 of JAMKCH010036601.1, read as the reverse complement.
ATTAAAAGATTTCATGAAAATGTGCCAGTGCCGCTTAAGCGGCAACTCCAAGTTTTATTGATTACCTTCAGATGATTCCAATTGCCCTGTTTCTGAAACACCTCAAAAAAATCCCTCTGCAAGGATCATTTAAGCAACAATGACCTCAAATGACTCATAGAAGATCACAACATACCAATCTCTATCATTAAGCATACATATTATCTTAGGTAATTGAGTAAATTTTAAATCCATATATTTATGGAAACTAGCATGAGGCATTTTCAAGAAGACTTCAAATGCAATCCAATTGGAATTTGTCCTTGAACACCTTTAACTATGGACCTAACAGTCACCTACTTTTTCAGGGCTCATTTGACAATATACATCCATTTCTTTAAAAAAAAAACAAGCCGTTTTAGGCAAGAACAAACCGCTATGATTGCTATTGTATGAAGCCGGTTTAAACTGAGGAAAACCCATCAATCTTTGGCAAAGAAGGCAGTTCTAAAAATAACCCTTAAATCCTTTACCCCCTTACCATATATGTCATATAATCAAGGACAATTTTAGGAACATTGGTGAATACCGTTTTTGTGGGAATTTTTTTAAAATTTTATTATTCTTAAAATGGACCCCAGATGAGTTTTGACCTCTCACCTTCTCTTTGTAAGACTCGTACCACTTTGCTTTGATGCAGTCAGTGCAAGACTATTGTAAGTACACACACGTGTATAAATGTATTTTACTGTTGGAATATTGGAATAAAGAAGTTTAAAATCATAAAGTTCCAAACAGTTGGATATTTCAAAGTACACAGCAGGGAAACAGGGGAACACGCCCCGAATACTAAAGTGGGATACAGAGAAGAAAAAATGGGAAAGAATGGGGAGAAAGGAGAGGGAGGGGGAAGGGACAATACAATGGGGACGATGATGACCCCCATCCCAGACTTCCAATGCTGTTACGAGCTGCCAAATGTGCAAGCTTGAAATCAGTTTAAGTGACAACATGTTATCTCTCACATAGGCGTGAAGGCTAATTTGTGGGATTATGTAATTGATTGTTTCTTCATCTAACATGTGTCCTGACCACCCTTTGTATATGTAAACAGCCTCAACTTCGCCTAAAAGGTCACTTGGTAAAGGCATTGTATTCGATCCCTGAACATCTGTATCAAAATGATATCGGATTCTTCCCCTCCCCCCAATTTAAACAAATTTTCAAATAACTTCAAAAGTGTTATCAATTTTGATAGCTATTTTTTATTCCATTTATGTGATACCACATTTGAAGAACCACGGTATTTTAACTTGTTTTTGGTCAAACTAGCATTTTCTCTAATTTTTACCCAAATGGCAAAAATGCACTGTTACTCAAAATCAAAGCAATTTCGAAATAACTCCTCAAATAACTCAAGAGCAATTTAATGATGAGTATAAAACATAATCTCAAAATTCAAATTTTTGCCAAAAAATGGAGCAAAAAAATGACAAAAAGAAAAAACAGAAAAGATAAAATTTGAAAATTATTCTGTATAAGCCTGAAAATGATTTTACATGATAGAAAAATGTATGATCTCAATAGACACCTAATCGACAAGAATGATGATATATGTACATGCGTAGGCCCTCATAATTGAACCATGACCTGAAAAAGCAGTTTCTTGGATTTAGAGGTCATTGACTTTGTCACAGAATAATTTAGAATATGTTGTGTATTCCTATGAAATTTTATGCTATATGGACACAGTATGGGGGCACGTTTCTGGAAAATACGGTTAACTCCCCAAAAGAGCAAATATCATGATGAGTTAAAACGTAATCTTCCCCCCCCCAAAATTCAACTTTTGCCAAAAAGAGCAAAAAAATGACAAAAAATGCCTTTTTGCCCAAATTTTGACATCCATTTTGCATTAATCTCCTCAAAATGGGTCACATGATAGAAAAATGTATTATCTCTAATATGAACACCTAATGACAAGATGATGATATAGACATGGTAGGCCTCATAATTGAACCCTGACCTGAAAAAAGGCGGTTTTCTGGATTTAGAGGTCATTGACCTTGTCACAGAAACTTAGGAAGGCTTGTGTATTCCTATGAAATTTTATGCTAGAGGGACAGTAAATGGGGGGGGTGGGGGGGGTGGGTGTGGGGGGGGGGGGGGTGGGGGGGGAGGCAGTTTTGGGAAACTACCGTTAAACGCCCCAAAGAGGAAATTATATGATGGTAAAACGTGATCTCTCAAAAATCAAATTTTACCCAAAAATGAGAAAAAATGACAAAAAAATTGCCTTTTGCCCAAAATTTGAAAAAAGCCAAACTTGAAAAAAATACAAAATTGTTTTCACATGATAGAAACATTTATTCCTTCAATGATACCAATTTGACAAAATCAGTGATTTTAGTCCATAGTTCCAAGATGATATAGTTGTTTTTCCATTAATTGACTCAGATGGACCCTCTGGATGACCTCTAATGACCCCTAGTTGACCTCACAACAGTTTACAAATTTCACAACCATCATTTTCAGATGCAGCATGATAAGAGCTTTACAGTGATATATGCATGTTGTGATGAGTATTACATCCGGTAGGGGTTACTCCTTAAATAAGGCCACTTTTGCCTTTCCCCTCTACTATATCTTGAGGGTGCGATAGATCATTACACGTGATTTCATGTTGGTACCACTAATATCTAGGCTTGCCAAGTTGGACAGCAGAGTCTAGGGTGAGCCAGTTTGAAGTGTTGGTACCTGTATCGCAGGGGGGGAGATGTTGGTTATTCCAGAGGATTAGTATTCTCGGTGGCGTCATTTTAATTTATCCCAGGGACAGGATTGATCATCTAAACCTGCTTTTATTGGTACCTTTAATATTAGGCTAGCCCCGGTGGGCTATATTTATACGGGGTTCTGTCAGCAACGACCGCGGGATATTTGTTCTGCCATGGGTCATTCTATGTTCCTTGAGGTCCGATACATCATTTAAACATATTTCATGTGGTATTCCCAATATCTAGGCTAGCTTAGATGCCGCATAGTCCTAGGGCGGCCATATTGAAGTGCTGGTATCTGGTATTGCAGCTGACAATTAGTCTGGTATTACCCATTTAGTATCCACAAAACACACCTTGTTAATTTGAACTTATTTTCCGGTGGTACCCGTTGCTCGTCTGAAGCTAGCCCAATTTGGGGGTCTCTTTGTTGGGGTCTGGCTGGACCTTTTGCAGCGGATGCAATGTCTGCGTTTGTGCTGCTGATAAGGCATGGCAGTGGGCGGCACAAAATGGGTGGTGGCAGTTTAGTGGTACCTCTTTCACATCTATCTAGCACCCATTTTTTGGCTCCTTGGGGGTCCCCCGGACTAACAGGCAGGGCGGTGGTACCGGCAGACTCCCATGTTTGTTCATTTAAGGTGACCCCCTTTACAACTCCAGTGTCAGATATTGGTACTATTCATCTAACCACATGTCTCGGTGGCTGACGTCTCATACTGAACACCCTTATCATCAGGGCACATGGGTCCAGTGGAATACAACGGCAGCCTCTTGACTCAAAGGTCCTGGGTTCGAGTCCCACTGAGGCCAATGTGTTGTGCACTTGGGCAAGGTACTTTACTACACTTCGCTGCTTCTCTCCACCCAGTGCTAAATGGGGAGCTGTTAGGAATATGTCCCCCACCCTATGAGCGCCGCCCAAGTATGAAGTATCCTTGTGACATTTGTATGCAGCTGACATCTCAGTGGCGCGAATAAATGTCAACGCTTGATACATTTTGTGAAAGGCGCTATAAATGCCGACCATGAGTTATTTTCATACAGGGTGAGTCACATAACTTGAATATTTTGAATTTTTAAGTACTCATGATATCGAATCTACAATATTAAAAACATAACATATCTAAAAGCTTAGTTTCATTATCTTTAATTTGCTGCACAGACAATTCCAATCGGATAAGTACAGGCCGAGCTACAGTCGTTTGAAATATGTAGTCTGTTTTTGGCGTCTGTCCACTGATTCACTTAAAAATGAATGGCGTTCAGCAAAGCAAGCAGTGGCCCAGAAGAAAATAATCCCACAAAATTTACATCGATGCTCTCTTAACGTTTCTTCTTTTTCTTCTTTCGTCTCATCTCTGATAAAAGTAATTTGAAAGAAGAATTCATCTTGATACATGTATTAGGTTCTGTCTAGGAGTTAAATGATCATACCATGGTGAAGGAATATCATCGGTACAACCTTTTGAGGTTTTAAGTATTGTCTGTATTTGTAGACCAAAATATGCCCACACCGTGAAAAAGTGTTTCAAATCAAACTTACCATTATCACTGCTTTTAATATACAACCTTTTAGATAAACTTTGGGGTTTGACTTACACATAGGTATACCCTTATCATCATTTGGGGAGTCCATTTGCTTGTTGTCCGCCGTGCATTCAAATGGAAATTTGTGGATAGGGGTAAAAGCTGACTACTTGATTCAAAAGACTGTAGCTCGGCCTATACTTATCCGATTTGAATAATATTTGCAGCAAATTAAAGATAATGAAATAGGCTTTCCGATGACATCACATATGTTAGATATATGATATTTATAAATTCAAAATGGCGGACACAATCAGGGTCACGTTTTTTTAGGGCAATGAGTTTTGGAGGGCAATGAGAATCGTCACTATTAGCAGGATGCCCGCGCTCAGGCTTCGCGCTGGCACCTGCCAGATGATAACCGAGGAGAACACCAACATACAGGGTGAGTCAGAAAAAAGTACAACCAATGAGGGATTTTTATGAAGAAACATTAACGGAATTTATCAAATTAATTCCTGTATTACATAGTCTGTTTAATCAGCTTTCAAAATAATTTAAAATTTTTAAAATCGATCAAGCCATTCAAAGGATACAGTTATTTTTGTGAAGGTATCAATTTTCTGCCCCGAACAAATTGCACACTGACTGTACACATGATACTCATTACTACGCGTGAGGGCTTCAGAATAAATTAACTGGTTGATTTCTTTGGCGCCGTATTCAAATGCTACGCAGGACATGTGTTGAATGATAATGTTGAATACTTAAGATTTAATGAAATTAACAGGCTATATTTAAAATGGAAAATTTTAATGCTTTATCTGTTATCCAGCCCTATGCATCATGTGTTTTGAAAGTTTTACTACGTAAAAATCAAGCAATTTGAAAAGAATGCTGTAAATTGTTGCTTCAATTAGTCCAAAAAAAATTATTTTGATGAAATCTTACCAACGATGTAAGCAGACATTTTCATTTGGGGAGTGGGACCAGGCGATGGGAACCATTTAACTTTTGGGGCATCACTAAAACACAGTTTGCAAAAGTGAACACGGTAAACTGTCAATACTATAATTTTTTTCCTGATCTCTATTGGTTGGGACCAGGAGGGGGCAAGATTTTGAGTGCGGATCCTACCCTTACCCCTCCCCCTCCCTCACCCACAGACTAATTACGTCACTGGTGTTCCCTGATTTATTCCAAATTGTGTAATTAATGGAGGATATGCTGCAAATCCCAAAGCTGAGCGTAAAACCAAGAGCACTCTTTGGGTTACTCCAGCGTGTAACTTGTTCGGTCTTTCACATTGGGTATACTTTCACTTCTGCAGCTGTAACTTTTGAATGCGTTAATCAATTTTAATGCCGTAATTTTTATATGAGACCTAACAACATAAGGAATGGATTACAAAAAGAAAATATATGAATAGCACAGAGGGTTTTCCATGAAAATTCGCTCAATTTGGTTGTACTTTTTTTTACTCACCCTGTAAGTATAGAACTGTAGTTGCTTACTAAGTCCCGTATGAATTTCATGATGAACGAGTTCCACCTATTTGAAAGTGTTGTTTGTCTCCCAAATAACACGAAAAATCACGTTGCCAATTTTTGATTTGTAGCAGAGGGCGTCCTCGGGACGGTAAACTTTTTTTTTCAAAATGGTCACATCCGCACTTTATTTGCGCTGAGGTTGATCTTAAATTCAGCTGACCAAATATATAAAACACATTAGGGCCCAAAAAAACAAGTTTTCTCAGAAGAATGTGAAAAATGCTAATGCGAAATGCGTTTGTTTTTTTTAGAAAAATGCTAATTATGCGAAATGCGGTTTTTCTCTTTTTTTTAATGCATTTTTTGGGCCAATTATTTAAAAATTTAAAATTTCTGATTTTTTTACAAAAAAAACCGAAAAGTGAGTAAAAAACCTAAAAAAATAAAATTAATGCAGTCACAAGCATTTTAAACCTTATGCCGCAGTCTTCTGAGACAAACTTGTTTTTTTCTTGCCTTACTTGCCAAATCATTAGTCACCATTACCAAAATCCAAATGGCCGGGCCCAATGAAACGTTACAATTTACGGTATTCGAACAGTGATTTCCTATTTTAAAAGGTTATCGGGAACTGTCCTGCTTTTGTGTACGTTGTAACACGTACCCCAGCCCGTCCCCCGGGGGGGGGGGGGAGTTCTTAGTACCGAAACGCCTATACGGAGACGTGTCCGCGGGATAGGGTGCAAAACACCGTCTGGTATACCTATGACCCTTTTTTTTCACACTGGTATATAATTATGACCCCTTGGGGTCATAATTATCGTGTTGATTTGATGTTGTTGGTATAATTTTTTTGGGTACGCATCCGCGATGGTGATATATAGTCCGTGAAGTAGTCAGCTCTGGCAAAATTCGACATCGTATTGATTTTTCAAACTTTTTAGTCGTCAAATTATCGTATAATTATACTCACTCAAACAAACACAATTCCTAAAGAATCACAACTCTATAAGAGTGACTAGTTTCACTCTAAATGAGTTATCAGTTCCCTATTTCCTTAGAGTTATTTTATCACTCTTTATTTAGAGTGATCTCACTCTAAAAGATGCGTCACTTCAGCTGGCTCTTTTTTGTGGAGTGAGATTTCACTCTTTTAGAGTGGTTTTTCACTCCTCTTTCGTTTTATAAGAGAGTAATCTCGTTGTTTACGTCCTGCCGCTGGTTTTAATCAGGCGGGTGACACTGTTAGACAAGCCCTAGACAATTTCGATATCGATGGTGATAGCGCCACCGTTTCGAATTATTTTATGCACACACGATTCATATCGTAAACCGAAGGATGACGTTGCGTGATAGCGCCACGTACGACTGGCGAACTATAAGCCACAGATTTCATGCAGAATCAGTGTGCCAGTAGGCATCAATTCTTCTGATCGAGTGTCCTATCCCGATTTATTTAGGATCCCTGGTTTCATGTGACTTTCGTCGTGGCCTTCAACATCGCACCACACCAAGTCGCAAAGCAACTCTCTAAATGCAAAAAGAGTGAAGGTCACTCTAATTTGGAATGACTACAGGGCTCACTCGAAAAAGAGACTGAAATTTCAAGCTTTCAAAGAAAACTTTTTCGGTCAAATTTACACTACACAACTCCGCATACTTGAGACATCGTGTTGGTATATTTGAAAGCTAAAGCGCTTTTCTGAAGATTTTAGAAATTTTGCTGGAATATGGTGTTGACTATCTACTTTTCACGTTATTTTTCCATAAAAACGCAATAGCTCAAGGGACCAACCCGCATCCACATATTAGGAATGAACCACCCGTGCACCTCCGCGGCCGTATCTTGGTTTGCGATGAACCATGATTTTTGTTTCTCAAGTGCTGCCATGTTGACATCAATTTCTATCGGCCTTGTGAATAGTGACCGCTTGTAGCTCCCGTTGTATGAAGAAATGACCAGTAGAATCTTGTCTAAGCCTTCCACTTTTTAGCCGATTTGCGTATTACATAAAACGTGGAGGAATAGTGGTGCGCCCCCTTAGAATATCTGCCCCGTGCATTGTGGGATTCGGCAAGAGCGGGCGCAGCATTGGGAAGGGTCCAAGTACATTGCAGATAATTTCCCGCTGTTTTGAGTTGTTGATGTGCTCGTTCCTGCCACAAACCAAAACAATTAGTCAAGGGGACGGTGGAATCCGTGTGATTTCAATGATTAAAGCATACCACCTATTTATATACCTTAAGTAGGTCCCAGAGAAGAAGAAAAGTTTGAGGAGAATTCCCAGGGGTGGCAGACGGCGGCCATCTTGATTTTCATAATGGCGTGGGGGGGGGGTGCCATTTTGGTATATTTTCAAATCATAACTCGAGTTGTGAATGTGCTAGGAAGCTAGTTTTTGGTGCCAAAACTTCATGTTAAAACACCTACAACTCTCTGGAAAGCATAAGCTAGATTAGAGGTGGAACATTAAGACTGCCAGCCATTTTGTATTTCAAAATGGCAGCCAAACCCTATTTATTGTGATCTTCATCAGTACATTTTAGTGATGAGTTTTCATACCAAATGTAATTATGGGGACACAGTTCCATTAAAATTTTTACCGTTAATTTCCTCATATTTGGTACCCGTCGTATTAGTCAAGGGGAATGTGGAATCCCGTGCGTTGTTTTCAAA
>JAMKCH010036600.1:0-14869 GCA_023653785.1 Ophioderma brevispina | reverse complement strand
TGTTTTGTCGTGGATAGAAAAAAGAATCTTAATTACAGATTGTTATACTACAGAGAGGATGCCTAGATGTCATGCATGAGGTGTGACTTTTACTGGAATGTAGAATTCTTTTGTTCATGGATTAAAGGTGCAACGAGAGATTTTAAAGCAACCAAATGTTGTGCCAATAATAGTAATTTCATATGATTAGACACTCAATAGATTTCTTACCATGGATTTTGTTACAGAGATGTCTTAAAAGAGATAAATAAGGTGATTTGTATTTTTATTTGCTTATATTTCAATTAAAACAAGATGCTGAATTTCGTATTTGCTCCTCTATACAAATGAGAAATTTCACACAATTTTGGAAAATAAACCATTTCGCAGCTTAAACCTTTCAGTGGGGATATTTTGATGGAAGCTTTACATCATAGGACAAAATCATACTTTTGTATTTTTTAGGGACACCTGATATTGAATCTCTCTTTGCACCTTTAATATAGAACAAAAGAATTCCTAATTACAGGTGTATACTACAGGGAGGAGTAGATGCATGCGTGAGGTGTGCTTGTACTTGGAATTTAGAATTCTTTGGTTCGTGGATAGAAAGAAAAAATAATTTTAAAATTGCAGTTGTAATACAGAAGGATTAGATGGCCATGCATGATGTGTGCTTGTACTTGGAATGTAGAATTCTTTTGTTCAGGGGATTGATAGAACAAAAGAATTCTATTACAGTTTAATACCTACCGAGAGGATGCGTATTCATGCTAGGTGTGTGCTTGTTACTTGGAATGTAGAATTCTTTTTGTTAATGGATTATAAACAACAGAATTCCTTAATTGGAGGTGTATACACATGGAGATAGATGCCATGTCATGCGTGTGTGCTTGTAACTGGAATGTAGAAGTCTTTTGTTCGTGGATAGATAGAACAAAAGAATTCTTAAGAGCAGTGTTACTACAGGGAGGATTAGATGCCTGCATGAGTGTGTGCTGTTACTTGGAATATAGACTTCTTTGTTTCAGGATTGATAGAACAAATAATTCTTATTGCGGTTTTTATATACTACAGGGAGATTAGATGCCATTCATGAGGTGTGTGCGTGTACTTGGAATGTATAATTCTTTGTTTCGACAGGATTGATAGAACAAAAGAATCTTATCGCCGGTGTATACTACGGGAGATTGATGCCAGCATGAGGTGTGTGCTTGTACTTGACTGAGAATTCTTTTTGTTCGTGGTATATAGAACAAAAAAATTCTTATTACAGGTGTATACTACAGAAGGATGCTTAGATCGCAGCATATGTGTGACTCTTGTATTTGGAATGTAGAATTCTTTTGTTCATGGATTAATAGAACAAAAGAATTCCTAATTACAGGTGTATACTACAGGGAGGATTAGATACCTGCATGAGGTGTGCGTGACTTGGAATGTAGAATTCTTTTTGTTAATGGATTGATAGAACAAAAGAATTCATAATTGCAGGTGTATACTACAGGAAGAATTAGATGCCATTGAGGTGTTGCTTGTTCCTTGGAATGTGGATTCTTTTGTGTCGTGGATCGATCGAATAGACGATGATCCGTTAATAACTATTAATCGTAGAACAAATTTTAAAACAACATCTTCTAGTTCTACCTGAGTCAACGATGCGTCTGGATCTCTCGTTCCTGTTACAAGAATGGAAGTTAGAATCCAACCACATGAATCGTAGTGAGGTTTTTGATCTGATCACCATCCACAGCGTTCCCAAGCTCGTCCATAACGTTGCAGTGTCGCTGAATCGTATGCAAGTGTCGTACTTCGGCAATTTGACTCACAGAAGCTCAGTGAAGTCAGCGTATGAGTTGCTGCCCTGGAATTGGCGGCAATCCATTGACCATGCACCACTCGTTCCATGCCCGACAGTAACAATGGCCCCACCTGAGTCCTTTTTTAAATAGATAATCAAAGACAGTGATGCAATCATGATAGTGTCCAGTAAGAATAACCCTGTAAATATATTTTTTTAACATCTAAGGTGGAAGGAGTGTTACTGTCAAGCGCACTCGTAACCCTGACTTGAAATTGTGAATATGTAACACACTTTTTTTATGCATCAAGATATCAAAATATTGATGAAAGCACTTGTCAAACCCCGCTTAATTTGTTTCCACTGATTTAAGTTTGCACAGGGTTCAAATTGTGTAAATACATCCCCAATCATGTTCAAGCGGCATGACACTGTTGCTCAAAGTACAGGATTCAAAGGTACAGCGTTGACACTATGGCTTATAGTTTTTGAAATTATGGGGTAAAACGAAAACATGGGTGAAAACAATTTTTAGTGTGTATATCCCTAACGACCCTTATAGTCGGATCCAACCATATGTCCTCCATAACAATGCGTGAGGAAGCTCTGATGTATGAGGGGAAATAATAAGCTTACAACAATCATTTGAATTTTGAAATCGTCTAGAGGATCAAATGAGAGTAGCAGACTGATCCCTGCCAGGCCAGTGTGGGTTTTAAAGAAGGGCAGGCCATCAAAATTTTTGCCTTGTGCGTTATGCGAGCGTGCATTTGAATGTCCCAAATTACACCAAAAATTTAGGTAGACATGTACAGAGTATGTACAAGACTCTGTAGGCGATTTAATTAATTTACACGAAGTAGACTTACAAACAAAGTTAATTTGCATTTTGGCCACAAGAATCCTATTGAATATCATTTGACAGAAAGCATGAAGAACGCAAAGATTTTATTATGCAATACATAGACAGTTAAAGCCCTGAGAACAGCAGTTTCACGTTCTAACAAGTATGAGCCATGTACTCGAGCCAATATGACATTAACGAAGGCAGATATCCAGTTGGCTTTCCAAAAAAAAAATGGTCAAATTTTCGACAAATGCAAAGAAAAGGATCTAACATCTCATTCAAGCATATTATATGGCCATGAAATAGTCGCCTTCCTCCATTATCCCACCCGGATCTAACCCAATAGAACTGATTTGGTCACAAATAAAAGCTTATTTGCCAAACATAACAAGGACCTTTAAACTGAAATCTGTTTAAAAAACTGTGCGAGAGTTTATCAAAGATAACCTTATTTTTTCCTCGGCAATGCTCACGAATATTTGATAAACTTAGTTTACCAAGTGTAGAAACCTAACTATAGTTTTACTCAAGTGAAAAAACTTAGTTTATTCTCCCTCACAAGTCAAGATAATTGTTGATAAACTTAGTTTATCAAGTGATAACTAAGTTTTTTCTCGCGCAATCTCAATATATTTAAAACTTAGTTTATCTGAGAACTAAGTTTTAGCTGTGTAACACATGTGTTTTGCAACGCGCAATGCTAAAATCTTTGAAAAACCAAGTTTTTTCAACAGAAAACTACGTTATATTATCACTAACAAACTATGTTTGTTTGTTTTGCGCGCGCAACGCTCAAATATTTTGGATAAGGCTAAGTTTTTATCTGAGAAAAACATAGTTTAATCAACTGATAAACTTAGTTTTCCTTCTCGCGCAATGCTTAAGATATTTGATAAACTTAGTTTTTATATCATTATCAGCTATAAACTTTAGTTTATCACGTGGAAAAACTAGTTTAAATATCTGGCAAATGCTCAAAATATTTTGATAGACTTAGTTTTATCAGCTGATAAGTTAGGTTTATCAAGAGAAAAATTAGTTTATCTCGCGCCAAGCTCAAAATATTTGATAATTTTAGTTTATCTGTTGAAATTATGTTTTTTTTTTGCACGCGTAATGCCTCAACATATTTGATAAACTATGTTATTCAAGTGATAATTAGTTTTTTCACCATAAAAACATATAGTTTATCACTGAAAAACAATGTGTTTTAAAAAGATAAAATTAAAAAAACAAAAAAACTAAAAAATCAATAAAACTCAAAAACTTAAAAAACACAAAAACACAAACTACAAAATATTTGATAAAGTAATTTTTTCAACAGCGATAACTAAGTTATCAGAACACACAAATAACCACAGCTAAAACTTGCCCGTATCACACCCGACAGCTCATAGGCCCATGCTAAATAACGCATATCCACCTACACCATGCTATTTTTTAGCCTGACCAGTCTAGCGAACGACCCTTGTAAAATGAAAACAAACATCCGTATTGACCAGAAGGGCGTGTGACATCTAACAAATATGAAATAGGTCACCTCTTACAATGATTGGTAGGTCATCCAGTTTACTCTAGATTTGTTTTGGGTTGTTGTTCGGGGGTCAGTTTTCTGTATTTTCTGAAATACATTCGACACTTGCTTGCGATGTAAGGGGCATTCTTTGAGCAACAGCCTTGTCCCCCCGATTTAACCTAAAAAATGCTGAGATTTTATTATCATCTGAACCGTTAGCTAAGTAATCCCCATGTGTGCCAATCTTACGTGCAATTCGTTCGCATCTGAAGAAATTCGCAATTTTGTATTTTCTTTCCGTAAACGGACAGAAATTACAGCACAGTAAAAGCCGAATGGGACCGTGGGAAACAGCAATTGCTCAAACACAAAACCGCAAGATCTGGCTCAGCTCAAATTTTGAGAATAGCTTTTCTAAGGATATCTAGTGATCACTGAATAACAGAGGTGCTGAAATCACGAAATGCACGCTTTAATATCCTTTTTTTTTTTTCTTTTGCATAATACTGTTTATACCCTTCGGCTCGCATTTACTCCATCCAGGCCTCCGAATAGTAACTTGGACATAATATGCAAGATATACTTGTAGATAATCATAAACAGTAAGGGTCTTCGATACTTAAACAATGGACTATGTATGGGCCAAATTAGAATTTGAAATATTTCTTACATGCTTCGTTTTTGCAATTTGAGTAATCTATCCAATTATTTTTGATAATACTCTTCCGCATGTCAAGAATCCCATATGCTAATATAAGGTATAATAATTTAGCAATAAATACTAAGTCAAATAATTTTGATGGTCAAAATAGTTTTAGCTTACTAGGAGATCAAGCATTACTGAAATGTTATTAGATACCTACCCGCGTCCATGTTGATACTTAAATGACAAATTCTCATCAATAATGATTCCTAAGAACTTCACCTTATTTACTCTGGAGAAGTTGTGCCATCCAGAATAACGCTGAATTGCTTTTAATTTTAAATGTTTTTTAGTGGTGTTCCCATGATAGCATCAATCTTAGTTTTGTCAACTTAATTATAGCTTGTTTGCTTTAAAAACACAGTTTACTACATTTGGAATTCCTATTCACCATGTGTGTTTTTAACTATTCATGTTCTTTGTGTAGCAATAAACGATTGTTGTATCAATCTATCATACCATACAAAATTACAAATGAATGACCTAAGTAACGATAAGATCATGTAATATACAAGATCATAATAACGGACCAAGATTTGAACCTGTGGAACACCACAAGTAATTTTGTTTTAATACTCAGATTTTGCATAAATGTATTGAACAACACCAATAAAACCTATTACTCATTACTTTTCAAATATTTTAATGGAAAGCCTCTGAAAAAACATAATGTGTTAGTTTATTGATCAAAATTGTCGTGGTATGATTGTACACCGGCCTTAAAAAGTCTAAATAAGTTTTCCTAAGCATTTAGTTATTTTCAACCCCATTGTAACCATATCAAGTAAATTAAGCCAGAATTTCTGGTTGAATGATTTCGTCTACGCCAAACTGTTTGCTTTAATAATTCTCAAAAAACTGTTCTTTATATCAAGAAATGAAACGCATCTATTCAAAACCAACGTATAAATTTTAGAACAAACAAAGGCAGGAATAGACACAGGGCTATAATTAGAATATATTGAACAATTGTCCTTTTATAGATCGGAAGACCTTGTTACACCGTGTTATGTAATAAAATTTCGTGTAATGTTAATAACCCGAAGCGTAAGTATAAATTGTGGCAAGTGTTATGTAATAAAACGCGTAATGTAATAAAAAACTTGACGCGTAATGTAATAAAAAAAATGACGCGTATGTAATAAAAATTGTCGTGTAAGTAATAAAACAAATGACGCGGAATGTATAAAAATTAACGCGTATGTTAATAACATGACAATATACTTTCGAATTCACATCATTTCAAGCAAATTAAAATTCTATTCAGCCACCGCGTATCCAGGGGTGTAGCTCACGTGCGCACAAAAATACCCTGATCAGGCACTTTCCGGATAATTTTATTCCACCGAACCCCGGTAGAAGAGAAGATTTCAATAGCTATCCCACAATGCAATTGCTTCCATGGAGGTTTTGTACAGGTAATGATGTGGGTCCCGTTTAGTGATGAAAAATGGCTAAATTGCAGTACTGATCACAAACTTGCATTTAAGAGCGTTTCATCTCTAACGATCCACCTGGCAACCTGTACAAAAATTCCAATGGGAGCAATGCATTGTGGGAAGTACTGGTATCTTCTGGCCCGGTAGTAATGGCATCAAGGTACTTTGGTTGTATTGAACTATTTGAACACTTAGTGTTTAGATCTTGTAAGTGGAGTCATGTGTACCCTTCGACCCCTTCTGGAAAACATTTGCAGGTGGATTTTTTTCCCCCCCAAAAAACTCTGGGCTGGGGTACATTTTATACACAAAATCATAACAACATAACGGGAAAGATCCAAGATGGCCTCCAATTGGCCCAACATTTGATTTTGGTGACATAAAAATTCTTTAAGAGAGTACCATGCCTAAAAAATCAGGTTAGGAATGTATGGAACCCAAGAAATCTGCTAGTTTAACCCATGACCTTTCACCATATCGGTGTCTCGGTAACGTCAGTTAATGACCTGTTGGTTAGGCCATATCAAAACAAAGGAAATTACCGTCAAAAGTGCCGAAAACAATGAGAATTTTCGTCTCATATTGGGTCGATAGATAACAGGTGTTCATTGATATTGAGAATGGTTTGGCTATATAGGAACACGAATCATGTTATCTACTTTTGAAGACAATATGATGCAATGTGGGGCTAGCCCCAGGGGCAAAACCACTTTGGAGGTGACGCGTATGTAAGGATGTTAAGACCTATTTTCAGCATCGTTGTCATCGAAAGACACTTATTTTAAAACGGTAACCCAAAAGACCCAATATTTTGAAAATTTTACCCACTGTCACCAAAGACCGGTATTTTTTAGAAAATTTGCCAAAATTTCACCCAAAGATTTTTTTTTTTAATTTGCAAATTTGCCACCCGAAACAACCTGTGTTTTGGCATGTTGATGCTCTCGCCCAAAACCCATTGTTGGCAATCTCTGAGCCGAATGCCCAGCCCTTTTGAAGCGCCGCCTTGCACCCATATGTGGTGGGGGGGGGGGGTTGGCTAGAGCTCGGTATTTGTTAGCATAACCAACCCACGAAAATAACCTTCTTAGTCACCGGCAACTTTCATGGTCGATTGATTGCCATCATATAATAAGTGTAGTCAGGCCCGTAGCAGGAATTTATTGGATGGGTGCGGATGCCAGAAGGGACCTCTAGCGAAGGAGCACAATTATTTTACGGCTCGCTGCGCTCAGCGGTTGCCCCAAAAAATTTGAAGGGGGGGTGGAAAGAACTTGACATCAGGCGTTGACAAACAAAAGAGTAATAATGCCACCACAACCCTTAAAACAACAGCTTTTAAGATTAGACAAGCGGCAAACTCCAAAATGACAAGGCGGACCTTCAACATGATAAAGTGGACCTTTGTCATTTTTTTGTGGGGGGCGGGTAGTACGCCAGTAGTAGTATAAACTATGGATTCAAGTACAACAAAACAACGCCTTTCTGCAGATCGGTTGTAGCAATGGATCTCATTTAGGACTGAAGATAGGAAAGGTTGCTGGTTCGATTCCCATGAAAAAACCGTATTGACCTGTTTCAATATTTTTAGAGTAAGAGAATTTAGAATCAACTATAAAAGCGTCATTAACGAAAAGTCAGGATATGTGGTTTATACTGGCTAAGTAATAAAATGACGCATAATAAAATAATATTTTATTACATTACGTGGAAAAATTTTATTACATTACATGGTTTATTACACCAAAACCGACAAAATTTATTACATAGGCGTCACTGTGTACTAATCGACGCGTAATGTGATAAATTCTGCCGTGTAATGTAATTTAAAACGGGTAATGTAATGAAATTGCCCGCGTAACGGTAATAATAATTTATTACATTACGCGTCCAATGTGTACGTGAATGATTAATTTTTATGTGAGGTTCGTGTTAAAGTATAAAGGATGGCGAGTTGGTGTAGCGGTGTCGAAGTCCATCACCTTGCCACCAATGTGGTCCGGGTTCGATCCCCGCAGGTTTAGGGGGTGTGGTGCATGTACACTCTTTGTTTGTCAACGCCGATGTTTTCGCAGGTTTCTCGAGCACTTCGGTTTCCATCATGCATCTCAAATCGGACTTCTTCCCATCAATCTTTCCCCATTGTCCAGGGGGCGTCCCTTGAATTTATAGCCACATAGCAATATGGGTTTGCCTGGCGAATGAGCATGTAATAAAATAATAATCGTCGCGTAATGCAATGAATTCTGCCGTTGTAGTAATAAACTGGGGCATAATGTAATAATTTTATTACATCACGCGGCAATTTTTATTACATTACCGTTTTATTACACAAACCCGGCAACTTTTATTAAATATGCGTCACTTGTTACATTAAGCGTCACTTTGTTACGCAAAATATATTGTGTTATGATTTTCGTGTAATGTAATAATCGACGCGTAACGTAATAAATTCGGCGGGTAATTGTAATTAAAACGGTATTGTAATAAATTGCGCGCAATTGTAATAATATTTATTAGATACGCGACAATTTGTATCCGAAAAATTAAATAGACCGCTAGTCCGAAAAATCTAAATAAGGTCCTCGATTCCGAAAATTATAGTATGTCCGCTTTGTAGACCTTTTTGCTATTGGGTTACAGTGGGCCTTTCGATATTTGGACTAGTGGACTTTGTTTAATACTCGGAATAGCCCGACTGTGATACATTATCAGCATAGCAAACAGAGTGGCGTAACCAGACTTTGCTAAATGTGAGGGGTAGAAGGGGCCGAGGCATTTTTATGAGGGGGTGAATTTGGGTCTTTCTCCATAGACAATGTACAAACAGTCAGTTCAATTGTGTGTGGTGTGTGTGGGGGGGGGGGGGTTGGGGCTTGCCCCTTATGAGCAGGGCTCGCGCCCCCTGGTTATTTCCATATGTCGAGGTCACTTTCCGCCGGCCACCCCCACCGGTGGTACGTCCTCTCTATCCCTAACCCTAATACCAGGGGTACATGGGCGCCATGCCCGTCCCCACCATTGCCGACCCAAGGAAAACAACGAGGGAACAGTTATATTTATAAGATAGGTTAACACATTGAGTGAGTTTACGTGCGCCCAGGCAAAATGTTTTGCTCCAATCTCCACAACAGCCCCCCCCCCCCAGCAAGCCATTCGTGCGATATGTTAGAACCTTAGCTAAGCCAAGGCAAAGACTGGGGAAAAGAAACTTAGTCAGTATTTAAGCCAATGCGATGCGGGCAAGTTAGTGTAGAGTGTCCCTTCACATCCCCAAACACCAGGGTGGGGGGGCCGGGGGGGGGGGGGGGGGGGGGTCGGTACCCCAGCCCACAGTCATCCCTTAGTTAACATTATAAAAAACAAAGGTTGATAAGGTTGATAAGGATGAAGGAACCTAGCAAGTTTGTTGGGATATACCAAATGGAGAATTCCAGGGCATACTCAGGGGCGGTGATTTCCTAATAAACCTACAATGGGACGCAAGTTACACAGAGCTGAAGACATCCGCAAGATTAAGGTCAATAAATAATAAATCGAATCAATACTGACGGATGGCCAACGGACAAACTGACGACTCACACCATGCGCGCGATAGACGGACGGACAAACACGCCACACGACACACACAAAGTCGCAAACATCTATTCAAGGAGTCACTAGACTTCTAAGTCAAACTAATACATACAAAATGCATGTTATTACATAACGCGTTAATTTTTATTACATTACGCGTCAATTTTTTTATTACATTACACGAAAATTTTTATTACAGTACGCGTCAAGTTTTTTTATTACATGTACATCCAATTTTTATTACATTACGCGGTTTATTAAAGACACGTCACATGTTACATTAGCGTCGGTTTATTACATTAAACGAAATTATTACCTACCACAGTGTAACGACCTTAGCAATTTTTAGACGTTAGGAACACCCTTCTAATATGAACAATAGTAGTGAGGCGGTTACTTATGTCATTAGCCTACCTTTTTTTAACTAGGTAGTTGTTATTCCAGTCGGTTCCCAGGACCTTTTTTTAGGACACATCTTCTTATATTTTGGTTATATCGTTTTCAACAATAGGTGTCAGAAAAATACTAGTTCGTATTGGACCTGATAAATATGCTTCTAGTTTTTGTCAACATAATTCTTTGGCAACATTGGCACCTATATTACACGGAATTATTGAAATCATTACATATCAATTAAGATCAGTATTTGTTTCATCACTTCGCATTTTTAAAGAGAGTTTGAGCATGATTCTCTTTGGTACTTCGTCAAAAAATTTGGTTTACACTTCTACTGTTTTCCAAGTCTCTTTTCAATGTTATTTTTGTTTCTTGAATTTATCTTGTACTAATATCCGTTTTGCCTTGCCGTATATAAGACTGTGTAATTTATTTCTTGATGTTGGATTTATTTAATCATCATTATATTAGTTTGCTTATAAATTTTGTAAAGGTTGTTTTTTTTATACTTTTGAGTAATCCTCTTGTAATCAGGACACATAGGATCACGTTTTTGGTTTTAGTACATTTTCTAAGCGGATGCCTTCGTCAACCAATTCGTAAATGTAATAATAAACATTTGCTAGTTCATTTTACATCATCACCTACACCTGTGTAAAAAAGTTTACGGAATTTTCTTGGGCCGCATATTTCCCATTTCCAGTCCATTTGTGGGTAAATTTACAGAACTTTCTGGTCAACTAACGGAAATTTGACAGGAAGTGGACAGAAAGTGGGTCTCATAGGAGGGAAAATGGGGTATGTTAAAGAAGTGTGCCGTAAGTGAAAAGTAGGAAACCAAAAAAAAAAAAAAAAATCCGGAACAGATTTGCTGCAAATTTGTGAAATATTTCCGTAAAGTTAACATTTTTATGTTTTTTGTTTTTTATTTTTATTGTTTTTTTGTAAAACAGTGCAGAGTTGCCGTAAATTTACGGAAAATCTGGTTTTTCTTAATTTACGGATAATTTTTAACAGTGTAGGAGAATGTTGTCCCAATTTGTACACTTGAGTTTTTCTTCCGTGTGATTCATCATTGCAATATGAACTTTCCAATACAATTTAGTTGAAATAGTAATTATTTTACAAATGGCAGCCATATATTTGGAATGTGTGCAAGTGCAATGTCGACATATATTTTTACCTTTTACGCCTCCTATTAATTCATGGGGAAAAACTAATAACCCAGGATACCACAACATTGAAATCCGCAACCACCAATACCACAAATGCCACCCACGGTGGAGTTATATGGGTATTAGTGATTTATATCCAACATTATGATGAAAACTTCTATACCCAATCGGTATATGAAGTTGTGTGCTGCAAGAACCACAAATACCACAAGTACCAATTACCGAAACAACGCTATATATTTACTAAAACTTAGAAACAAATTACGAATTATTTTCCCAATTGAACACGTGCTTCTTTGAAATATAACAAGGATAACTATGACAGCCTATTAATCTTCTATTAGGTGAACTTGTGGTAACGTACGTACGTTAGTTTGTTAAAGACAGTTAAGGTATATTAACTTCAGGCAATCATGCTCAAAAATCGGGTATTGTAAAAATCACCCATGCGTTGGTTTGGAAATATTAAAAGTTCACGAGTATTAATGATTTTCATGAATTTTCTTATTCGGAGACCGAACTTCACACTTTATTGAAGAATGGCGTTATTACCAAGTTGATTATACTATTGTGTTTTTAAATCCAGGGATCACAGTTTGGCTGCGCTCAATTCCACGGTATGCAGGTAATTGATAAGAGCATTCAACTTCCTTTCTATTGTACAAGTATGTACTATTCTTGTCGTCTTTGGGTATTTTAACAGGAAAAATGGTAGCAGCGATTTTTTACCATGTGAGCAAAGTGCCATAAAACAAATGTCCAAAATCCGTAAAATTCTCTGCAGGAATTCCTTTTCAATACCATTCCAAATGAGAAATAAGAAACATCAGAAACATTTGATATGGTCCAAACGAACGCTTAAAACTCATCGCACAACCCTAGAGTTTACCGGAAGTGGTCCAAATTGTGGTATTTGAGGAAAGCTACTATTTATCTTATTTACCCTGTGAAATTGGATAAAGGATGTTTAGTTGGAAGCTATAGCGAAAAAGGCCCCATTTTGGACAACCAATATTAATTTTACAACGTACTTATGGGGCTTACACTATCACGTTTTTAGCTCTCACATCAAAACGTATTGAAATCTCGGGTGAAGCCATTTTATTTATATTAAAAATTTATATACTTAAAGGCTAAAATCAGGAGATTGTACGAGGATGGCACCTCAATGTCGTCACAAATCGTGTTTTTTTTGGCAATTACACATGCTGGCCACATACACTCACTGTGTGAAACAGCCAAGCTCAATCGATGTCCTTAGTATAGAAAATTACGAATAATTTTTTTTAATACACGGTATCCATGAATGGTGTACTGCACATAAATGTTACTAATCAAAACGATAATCCGTTCATCTCAAACTTTGGAACCAGCGGAGATAAAAAAAAATCTCGAATCATACCTTAAATTCACTCTCAAAACACATGGGCGAAAAAATCTGAAAGTGCAACGAAGGATTTCACATATCAGGTGTCCCTAAAAATTAAAGCCCGACTGTTGATTGATGTAAAGATTTCCATCAAAATGTATCTCCGTCTAATAAAGAAGCTGGAGAATTATTATTGTACGAAATGTGGATCTTTTGGTATTGGGAGCAAATGACGAAATCAGAATGTCGTTTTACATAACCACGTTTTCGTGTCTGTAGTTTGTTTGCCTGAAATGATCGATATTTTTGTTCCATTTAAAGGGAATACTATAAAGATCGCGACATGAATTGTATTTCAATGGTTTTCAACCAATAATCAACTAATGAGCATGAGAAATATGATTGAGCGGTGGCCAGTGGGGGGGGAGACTTCCCACACCCTTCTTCTCCAAAAATGAGTGAGGAATACTTAGTGAAAAAAAAGTGCATGGGCTTCCCACACGAAATCCGAAAGAATGGGAATTCCCAGAATGAAAATCGTAACGCAAATCAATATTCCAACTGTGGACCTTAACAGGCACTGAATAGTGAGTACTAACCAAAAAATTACTATGAGAATTTCATGACTTTAGGACCACTGAAAAAGAAATCCATTTCCCAAAGAATATATAAATACTAGGCTGTTTTCCTTGTGTTCTCGTTGGTACACAAAACACAAAGATGGCATGATGAAAAAAGCATGGAAATTATCAGTGAATTTTCTAATACGGTGTACATTGACGCCAAAAAATAAAAATGAAAATGAAAAAAAAAATTAAAAAAAAATGAAAATAAAAAAAAAAATCATTTTTTTTAATTTGATTTTTTTTTTAACTTTGTTTTTTTTTAATTTTTGTTTCTCGATTTGTTTTTTGTTAGAATTTTGTTTGTAGAATTTATTTATTTTTTTTTTTTTTATTTTTTTTTAGAATTTTTTTTTTATTTGTTTTTGTTAGAATTTTTTTTATGAATGTTTCTCGCGGATTTTTTGTTTCTTCGTGTGGAATTTTTTTTCAGTTTGGATTTTTTTTGTGGGTCGTTCGTACGATAAAAAAAAAAAAAAAAGTGGAAAGTGAAACATAAATATTTTCGCCTATCTATATAAATGGCTGGGGATACAAATGCCGATGGAACCAGCCACGGGAGGGAGTTACTGGCCGGGGAGGGACGAGTCTTGTTTGTTATGCTTTAGAATGCCGTGTTGCATTTGCATACTTCGCATCATAGACACCCACACAAATTGGCCCCCGCGATATGAGTTTCCTGCAGAAGTGGGGCTACCTGGAAGCAGAAAACAGGACACTACACAGGGCAATAGAACATGTCTGGTCTGCCCTGGAGCAAAAATGCAACAGACAAGAACCTTGCGGGAAGTGAAAGCAGCCATACGCTGAGTTAGCCTGTAAGCCACACAGCCTCTATGGCGGGATCATATTTGAGAGCACTGTGTCCTTTGGACACGATAAGGCGAACTCACACAAAATTTGACAAAAATTGGATCATTTTGCTGTTTGTGTGGATGGGCTTGGGAAAACGGGGGCGTGGCACCCCAGTAATTTTGATTGAGGGGGGGGGGGGGTGGCGCGATACCATTTGAACCCCCCCCCCCCCCAATAATTTTAACACTTTTAACCAAAACATCAAATTCCAAAGCTTTTCCCGCTCCAGCAACCTCCCTTGTTCAGCGCTCCGCCCTTCGCGAAGGCCAGCGAGGGCCCCAATCCTGAAATTTTCCTAAGCCAATGTCATCACAGAAAGTAAATCTTTTTGTGAAGTCTGTTTGGCCACCCGTGCGGTCAGGGGCGGCGGCTTGATTGGCGCACTGCAAGTATCAATACAACTGGATCAATAACCAGGTGGTTGCAAGAAAGCCAATGCTTCGGGCCCATTGTCCAGGCTAATGCCTAAAATGTTATACCATACGTCCCCTTTCTTTTTTTTTTTTTTAATATTAGCAAAAACAAAGATTTCAAGGGTGCTAATTCCGTTATTTTCCCCGAAAAACAAAAATCCAAATATAGCAATTTAG